>DWMZ01003522.1:0-12645 GCA_018249855.1 Eueides tales michaeli | reverse complement strand
CCCGCACATAGCGGGGTAGGAAGAGGGAACCTGGAAACATAATGTTAAAACACTCCGTTTCCATTAAGATACTGTTTTGTAACGGTTATTTTTCGCCGTTGAATAGCGGAACTCAACGCCGCACTTTTGCTTCGGTACCATAGTGAGTAATGAGCATATGGCTCAAGTGGGAAATGAACCGACAACCTGTCGCGTTTCGCACGCTTGTGCCCCTGTACTACGTCTAGCCTCGACGACTAGGTATCTTCTACGAATGCCTCTAAAAGATTTGTCAGTTCTTTATTTTATTCATGGTTTGTTGGATGGAGGAATACAATAACAGACATGTCGAGTAAGAATAAAACTTAGGTATAATTATCGCAGAGATGTCATCCCACTACTTAACGACGTTATCAATTTGAAAACAAATGGTAAACGTATAAGTAAATAGTTACTTACATATTCATATTATTATTACAAAGAAACAAAGTTATTCTTAATTTGATGGATCTTATTTTAGAACATAAAAAAAATATATATTCTGTTGATTTAATAGAAAATTAAAACAAAAACATTTATGGCAGCGGTGGGATTCGAACCCACGCCTCCGAAGAGACTGGTGCCTTAAACCAGCGCCTTAGACCGCTCGGCCACGCTACCCGTGCTGTATCAAATGAGAAATCTTAATATGTTCTCCTTTTCCGTTGCTTAATTTAAATATATTTTATTTATTATAGGATCCTGACACTAAAGACTTTCTTTATTTTATGGCGAAGCTTCAAGAAACGCCCAACTTGTGGACTATTTTCAGACAACCTAAGATTTTTGAAGTAATATTTTAATTTTATTCTTTTTTTATTATTGCAATGTAATTTCCATTTATGATGAATAATTAATACTTAATAAATTATTTACTTCAAATAGTTAATTCTCTTTGTTTCTATTCCGTACGTGGTATGGTAGGCAGAGAGAACTTGGGAACCTAGCGTTAAGACATTCCGTTCTGTACCGGAGAAATGAAAACATTAAGAATTTAATTTGAGAATATTCAATATTTCATTTCCTTGAGTGGGATTGAACTCACAACCACAGTCGCGTTACAGTCATATGCTTGTGAACCGAAATATCTTAATTATATATTGCATTTACTTTTTTTTTCAATAAATAAACATAATTATCGTATATCTGTCTATCGTTTGGTAGATACTTATGTTCAATATATCTTTTATAAATATCTACCAGCTGTATAACAATAGTAGTAATTAATGAACTGCAGTTAACAATTGTGTTAACTTTAAATATATTTTTAGATAAAAATGTTAGCAGTATTACCGGAATATAGAAGACGAGGCTTAAGCGTTATGCTCGCTAAGACATCCCAAGAGTTGGCTCAAGATCAAGGATATAAAGTTTTACGCATGGATTGTATTAATACTTACGAGTTAGAATGATGTCTTATTTTATTTATTTATTTTTAGGGGAACAAACAGTAAATTAAAATAAACTAACACACTAAAAATATTACAAAAACCAATAAAGTTTCTACAGAGTAATCTTGCCAACTCAAAAATTAACCATCACATCATTGCATAATTTTAAATCCTATTGTACAATAAATTAGATATTTTCTCGGAATATATAGACAAAGTTTATATTTTTTCGTTCTCCGCTTCCCGCAGAAATTCAAGAACTCAAGTTTAACCTTAGCAGAGATAAGAGCGCAGCAAAATAACAATAAATTATATTATAATAATTATATATTAATAATTACATAATAATAATTCTATATTAAATGTAGATATTACTCCGAGTTTCGAACCTTCAACCATAATTTACATAACATATCATACTTCACATTGCACACGGCGGTCTATACGTTAAAGATGAAGCTTCACGTCGTATCTAGCATATAGTAGAGTTGGAGTGAACCTAGTGTTAAGACACTCTCCCACAAATTCCGCCAAATATTCGAGATATTGCGTGTTGAATGTTGGATATCAGGCGCCCCAGTGAAAATTATTATTAAATATTACCAGTCCACCCAGTCTCTGTTCTTCATTTCCCTTTTTTTAGCTTCCCACTCATAGCATGGTAGACTAAAGACTTGGGAACCTAGTGATAGGACACTCCGTTCCGTTCCCCTCTTTCCGCTGAATTTAAGCATTGCGTGTTGAGCGCGAAACTCAACATTGCGCTTTATTAAAAATATTAAATATTTTATCTTCCAGAGTGGGGAATACACAACCTGTCGCGTTTACATGCTAGTAGTAGTGCCCTTGCGGGCACGATTCTAGGCCTTAATTATATATTGTTTTTTCTGATATTTTTCAATTAATAAACATAATTATCGTATAGCTGTCGATGTGTTGATACTCGTGTTCAATATATATTTTATAAATAGCTTATCTCTTCTTTTTAAGCTTGCAATGAATATCCTTTTTAGTTATAAAATAGCTGAACGCTGCATGCTCACTTGCTTAGTGAGGTTTCCTCTTCACAAGTTACGAGGTACAAACGCTCCGTTTATTAAACGCAGTTCGGACTATAACAAGTACGTGCGTGTATATGTTGGAAACACGGGAAGAGATCAAGAAATAAATTTGAAGAAATCCATAATCGATTTAGAGACCATGATTGAATAATTTTGTTAGTTTGTTTTTGAATGAAAGTGTTTTTTTTTTTGAGAAATATACGTATTTACTTAATGCAGACATTTGTTTTATTACCTAACTTTGATTTACTAACTACTGATTTTAATACTCAATTGGATTTTTGGGACTTGCATGAACACCGTATATATAGTATTGGTAACACTTGGTTCCTAAGTTTCCTCTGCCTACCCACATGCAAACGTGAAACGTTAACCTGAACATCACGCAAAGCTGAAATATCATTAAGTGATTTTAATGTTATACTCTAACTCAGCTTCACACTGTATCCCGCATATGGCAGGGTAGGCAGAGGGATCTTGGGAACCTAGTGTTACGACACTTCGTTCCACTTCCGTTCCCCACTTTCCGCCGAATTTGAGGCATTGCGTGTTGAGTGGCAGAGCTCAACGCCACGATTTGTCTTGTTACCAGAGCGAAGAAATGAAACATTAAATATTTAAATTGAAAATATTAAATATTTCATTTCCTCGACTGGGGATCGAACCTAGAATCTGTCGGTTACAGCCACACGCTTGTGCCGCTGCGCTACGACAGGTTTTAATATTATGTTAACAATATAATTGTATATTTATTATAAATTAATCAAATATATTAATAAAATGTTTATTAATAAACGTATTGTGTGTTTCTCTATTTAACATACTTAATAAGAATTATGAAAATCTAATAATATCACGACAGGCCGGCATATAAAAAAATGATAAGATTTTACAGTATGAAAATACTTTATTATCTACACTAATATATATATAACAATATAAAATAACTTAATCACTACATAAAATATAATATATTCCAATTATGTCATATTTGAAGTGCACACAATTTTTAATTAACTATATGGGTTCTTAATTATAATTAAAATGAATCACTGTTTTCTTTACGCAAATTTGATCGACAATTGCAGAAAATACATTGATAAAGTTTATTATTCGAATTTCTACAAAATAACACTTAATAGTTAATGAGAATCCGTAACGAGTTTCAGTCTTAATTAAAGCAGATAAGGCTTTAATATGTTTTCAGTAAACCATTCTTCGGTAAATCGTAAATGGTCTCCCGGCTGTGAGAAAAACACTAGTTTGCCAGCTTTGTCCATTTTCTTTAATCCAAGGCGATCCTGATGATATATTATAAAACATGATTGTATATAAAATTCAGTTGTAAGAAATGTTTAGTTACAATATTGTTCAATTTTTTACTATTTTTGAAGTGTTAACACACACTTAAGTATATACTTATACTTATACATAAAAACTATACTTAAATGTATGAAAATTTAAACGTGGTGGGATTTAAGCCTTCGCCTCTTAGAATCCATCCAAAAGATGGATTCCAACAGGCGTGAGGTGGGTTACAAAAATTGATTCAATTTAATATTCTTACAAAAAAAAATATTTAGGATAATACAAAACTAGTAACAAAACACGAATCTATAATTTTAAAAAATATATTTTATGTATAGAAAGTAACACCTACGACATTTATATTAATATAATTTGTGAATAAATATTAATATAGTATATGACTGCAAAAAATACTTTAGCAACAATGTTTAACAACAAGCCTACCTTCTTATACAATGTAGATTGCTGTAAAGAAATCGTCTTCCTCGCTTGGCCGGGAGCGTAAAATCCGAACCATTCCGTCTCCCGCGGCTGAACCATACTGTCATTTTCAAATTTAACCATAATAAAATGCTCCAATTTGTTTAAATTATCAATATAAGTTTGGTTTATTTTCCTCTCGTTGTTAACGTCGGCGATAAAATCGCTGTTTTTCTTGTACACTGTCTCATCTAGTGGATCATGCCAGTATGTAGCTTGAACTAATGATTTCTGTACCCAACTGAAATAAATATATTTCACTGTTAGAAGGTTTGAAAGTAACTCATCAACATATTTGCCAATACAACAAAAAGTGTACTTAGAAACCTAGGAAATTACTTTTTTTTATTATCATAACATTTCGCTTTACCAAAAATGACATAAATTAGTCAGGCATGACGATATAGGCTGATTTTTGTCGCAGATAAAATCAATTAGAATGAAATTACTATAACCGGGTTAAGCGATAGTATTGACCAAGATGATTGATTTCAGATATTTCTAAATTAGACCGTTAGGTGAAAAAAAATATATTATCTTATATCTATAAATTTATTAGTATGAACAATATATTATAATAGCAACAAATAGGCGCAAGACCAAAGTTTAACTAAGACGGTGAACTGATAAGTGTATACTTAGTTGTACTAACATGCAAAAATAAATAATGGCTAGAATAGGTCACTACAGTATAGATAAAAGAAAAAGTGAGTGTATTTCCAAATATTTATTTTTTCACCTTCACGCTGTATCCCGCACCTGACAGGGTAGGCAGAGGGAATTTGGGAACCTACTGTTATTAATTTCCATGAGTGTGGATTGAACCCACAACCTGTCGTTTACAGTCACACGCTTCTGCCGCTGCGCCATGAGTGAGGCAAGGGCATATGCGACTCGTCGTTGGTTCGACGCCGACTTGAGGAAATGACATATTCTGAGGCATTGCGTGTTGAGTTACAACACCAATGCCTCAATAAATTCGACGGAAAGTGGGGAATGAAACGGAGTGTCATAACACTAAGTTCCTAAATTCCTTCCTGCCATGCGTGATAGAGCGACGACGAAAAAATAAACAGAAAAAAATACAGTTTCCAAAATATTTATGGTATGAAAACAAAATTATATATATCTGTATATTTTTCAATAAATTTGATTATAAAAAAAAGGTAAAACCTAAAAATACAATATTAACCAATATTGAGGTTTTAAATATGATGAAACATAAAAACCGTTTACTATGAGCAAGGTAACACTAGTGAGAGACAAACAAGTGTATATAGTAAACATTATGGATAACCTTTGACAGCTGGCCAAATGGGCACTCGTGTTGTGCGACCTTTACTGAGCATATACACACATTCTACAATGCACATACTTCTAATGTAAATAAAGCAAGGATGCGGTGAATTATACGTTTTCCTTAAATAATGATGAAATATTACCAAGTTGACGCTTTAAAATCATACAATGTTCATTTTGTTAAAATGTGTAGGTATCCTTAAGACAAAATAGACTTTGGCTGTTTACAGGTAAGTATTTATTTTCTTTATTCAATGTGACAATGAAAGAGTTCTCGACAACACATTTTTTCTTTCTCTACATATGCATTTACGTCTATAAAGATGTTCTATCAAATGTGTACAGCCGAATGCATCATGAGTATTTACTGTAAATTATTTATTGCTTAATAATAATAAAAATATTAGCGTTTTAATGGACATAACTTATTGCTTGCGTAATAAGACGATCATAAATAAAAATGATAAGTTATTAAATTGGCCATCAAAATTTTTAGCATATGTCTTATTAATTATGATATGTAAAAGTGACTACAGTCGTCAACTATAAATATCCACGAATACTTATTTGCCAAATATTTTTGAATAAAATATCATGAACCGCGACAAAAAATCAGCATTGGTGAAGGTTTCGTGGAAAAAAAACCTTATAAATTCGTGGATTTCATACATAACTCTATAGTTGTGTACGACATCTATACAGCTATCTGTATAGATATTTTGGGTCTTCTTCAACATAACAGTATTAAATAATATTCTTTTAAAACACAATTCGGCACCGCTATTTATATTGTCATGCACTTTTAGAAACATGATGTCAATTTTCACTTCTTAACTAATAAATATAATAATCTTGTCAACATAATTAATAACTAATAGATAATCTTAATAATGGTAGCGATTCGCTGGACACGCTTACTTCGCGTTTTATAGAAACGGCGGTCAAAAACTTTGAGAGACCAACTGTGCAAGTATGTGAGACCATGTGTGCTTAGAAATTTTACTATACGTTAATATAATAAAAGTAAAAAAAGTGAAGAATGCAGTCTTAATACTATTCTACCTACGTAAGGGTAGATGCATGGGTTATAAAAATGTATTAAGTATAAATTAGTTATATATTATAATGACTACCTCGTTATAAAAATGATAAGGAATATTAATCACATTTCGAGAGATAGAGTTCTAAGATTTCTAAGATCGTAAAGCTATAAACTTAAGTTAGTAGTAATTCGATATGTTAAACATTGATACTTTTATAATTTCCTATTAGAAAATAATAAAGTTAAGAATGTCAACAAGCAATTTCCAAATCATCTACGCATATACATTAAAAATAATCATTCCTTCATATTGTTGATTACATTATCATTTATTTTATGAAAATCGGCAGAATGTTCTTTTCTTAATTACCCGAAAGGTGAATTGAAAAAAAAAACGCTTTTTTGTAGTTTCACGCTGTGTCCCGCACATGGCCCCTGCCATGTGCGGGACACATGGCAGAGGGAACTTGGGAACCTAATTTTAAATTCGTTACATTCTCAACTTTTCGCCGAATTAGAGGCATTGCGTGTTGAGTGGCGGAGCTCAACACCGCTCTTTGCCTTTTTATCAGAGCGAAGAAATGAAAAATATTAAACTTGCATATTGACATCTAGAAAGTCCATTAATCCAAATATAAAGTGTTAGTACAAGATAATAAATACTCGAAGAAAACGAAAAGAACACGAATACATTTTTTTTGCTTTTACCTATTTCATATTATTTTTTTATAATATTTCTATATGTTATATTTATTTTTTACGTCTTACTAAAAAATTAAACTTAATCTCGATCTGCGTATACTGTTGGCATTGCATGTAGATTAACGATCGTCAGTCGTACAGGTGTTATTACTTGTCGAGTTAATGATTAATATGCGTAATTATTTAAACTTGAAAACGAATAGACTGTGTTGTTACTTTATAAAAAATGTGTACATTTTTAAACGCATGTTTTTATTAAACTTCATAAAGACTTGGCCGATAAAGGCCTCTTTTATCCATTTTTATATTTAATTTTCTCATCAAATGAACACCCATTATAAAAAAAACTATTTTTAAATTTACTTAACACTAACGAGTATTCTAAGTGAGTTTTTTTTATCATTGTTACACTATAAACACATGTTAGTGCGCCTTATAATTAATGTAGTTAAGGCATGTCGTGGTGCCGCTGCACCTCAAACTTGGGAAGTAGTTTTCCCAAGTTCTCTCTGCCTACCCTGCCATGTGCGGGATACAGCGTGAAGCTGAGTGAGTGAGTGAATAATTAATATAACGATTTTTTTTTCAGCTTCACGCTGTATCCCGCCATGGCAGGGTAGGCAGAAGAAACTTGGGAACTTAGTGTTAAGACACTGCGTTCCCATTAAGACTTCCGTTCCTCAGTTTCTGTCAAATTTGAGTCATTGCGTGTTAAGTGGTGAAATGTTTGTTTTTATGCATAATTTAAAAAATATACTTATTGCATTCCACACTCCTTCCATTACTATTAATTATATAACTGAACTAAATTTTATACTCCTTCAGCACATTTTTCGTAAAAAAAAGTGCAAAGTTTTGCATCACTTATTATTTGAATGTAGCTAATATAAATCCTTGGCAATATTTGATTACAATAACCTAATGCTATTGGGCATGCAAAGAATTCTACATACGCACTGATTGCCTCCTAGACGATTTCGGCCAAGGTTTTTCTCAATAAGACTATCTACGGCTAATATATTGTGCGACGATGCTCAACATATAATGAACTGTTAGTTAACTATTACTTTATATATTTGGTGCAATGGGTGTGCAATATAAACTGACAGATCAGGGACGGATCTAGCAGTCACATGAAAAGACAAGATTGTTTTATCATAAAAATAAACAATTTACTTTAATTATAATAATTTAAAATATATTTTCATTAAAACACTGATTTTCTTTATATCCATATCTAAACTCACTCATTCAGCTTCACGCTGTATCCCGCACGTGGCAGGGTAGGCAGAAGGAACTTGGGAACATAGCGTGAAGACACTTCGTTCCGTGTTCCCATTTTCCGCCGAAATTGAAGCATTGCGTGTTAAGTGGGTGTGTGCGTAATTTAACTGCGCGCTTTGCGTTGTTAGCAGAGTGAAAAAATTAGAGCATTAAATATTTAAATTGAAAATATTAAATATTTCAATCTTAATTCAAATGCTTTATGCGTTTTTACATATGTTTTATTGTAAACCGGTTCATAAATATAAAGGCAACAACAATATTACTTAATATGTATTACAAATTGTCAAGTGAGACACTTGAGTATTTCGTTTGCTTGTTGTTGTACAATAACTTTTTCCTTGAACTGGTCGATATTTGATTTTATACAGTATAGCTGTTGTCTATAAATTAATAATGTTATTAGAAAAAGAAAGTAATCCAGGTCAATAAAAAAATTATTATGAAGCGGAGCAATTAGAGACCGACGTTTGTGGGTTAGATTACCAGTCGAACAATTGAATTATTTAATTTAATATTTAATTGCCTTGCTTCGATAAAAAGACAAAGCGCAGCGTTGATTGAAATTCAATACGCAATGTCTCCAAAATTTGGCTAAAAATGGGGAAACAGAGTATCTTAATACTACGTTCCTTCTTCTAACGCCTAAATAAGTCATATTACCTGTAGTATGCTGCATAATTCAGTAGCTTTCTCACATAATCGCAAGTTTCGTGCTGTAATGCGAAACAGTGGGGAAGACCGTACACGCCTTGATGTTGTCCACCTAGTGTTATTAAATTCTTTATCGGCCCTAATATGTGACCACACCGCTGTACTACAGCTCGCCTGCCAAAGTAAAGTATAAATACTTAATTAAAATATACAACAACATTTAAATATATACATATTTTTTATTACAAAGTTTTTATCCACGCTAAAAAAGGAAAAATATTTATTTAAAAAACGTATAAAAATTTTATACACCTTATAAATATGTATAGTTATGAAGAATATAAATAGTTATATTCGTGGCGTAATGGCACAACGTGTGACTTGAATCGCGACTGTCGTGGATTGGTTTCTCCTTCGAGAGTTTAATTGTTAAGCTAAGAAAATAAAAAAAAGTAAATTTCAAGCACGAGGCTGGCGTTCACAGTGATCGTTATGAATTCTATGATCAATAGAAATAATAATAATAAAGAAATTTCCTCATTATGGTATGACAAAACTCAGTCTCCAATGAACACGCAAAAAATTTAATTGTACTTTTCTATGACACTTAGGATTTCAGCTCAATATTCATCAGTATAACAAGCTGTAAGAACAATCAGTTCATAACATATTTCCATTGATTCTATAATTCTAGACTTTCTAAAATATTATAACTTAGTCCATTAACTAAATACAAAAACCTTAGCATAGCGTTTAACATATCTTGATTTTGGATACAGAAAAATCGCGTTGTTAAATTGCAAAGTTTCAAAAATTATTATTCAATAATTTTTGAAACTTTTCAGATTTTCTTAACACTATCGGTTGTTACTTCAAAAGAAATAAACAATATTATGTGAAAAAAATCTTGGCATAAATTCTATTCAATAAATCAGTGTCATTTCATGCAATTACTTTTTATAAATAAAAATTATTAGAGATTATATTCATTTCATCAGTTTATATCTACCTACATATTTTTAATTTATGTTTATAAATTCTTCGAAAAATACTTTTAAAAATTATAAGTTCTGCAAAAGAATCACAGGACATTCCATTTCAGTCCATTAAAATTCATAGTGTGTCAGTATTGTATATTTTTAAATTTATTATCATACAATAACATTTTTTTGGATTTCAATTTGAACACTCATCACATACCCCATCAATTATGGTACATGGGAACAAAGTGCCTTAACACGAGTTTCCCTTTTGTAAGAAAGTTACTATGTATAATGGAATGCAGCATGAAACCGAAAAAAATAAAGGCCTAAGACAAACAAGTACTTACAGAAATTGACTTCCTTGAGAAAATCCAATGGCATTAAAACCATTCCTAAGTTTTGGATCATTGCCTATTTTATCACATACATAGTCAACTTGCTTGTTTGGTGACATAAAATATCCATTTTCAAAGTCCTCTACAGTTGAACTACCTATTCTTAGAGACAACACATAGACTCCAGGTATTTGATCCTCAAGATATGTCTTAAAGAAACCTAAGCTGTATGCCATACAGCATGTGTCACCTATAAATTTATTACAGTACAGAAAATATAATTTATTAATATAGTTTGTAACAAATAACATTACTCATAGCGATATTTTCATGTATCTTACCCATTCCATGCCAAAGAACTATTGGTGTAGGCTCAGCATATAGGTGTTTCAGTAATGATAAAATGATAAGCCACTTCATCTTAAATATTCAATATTTTTACAAGTTCTAGTGGAACACCTTAAGAAAAATTAAGAATAAAAATATATATTTTGTACAAAAACAAAATTTTAGGAATATAAAAATTAATTTTTAAATAGCAAATATTATTCATAAATAATACATACAATTCACATATATATCATCAATAATTAATTTCCTGTTGTAGGTACTGTGAAAGTTTTAGTCCAATTACAATAAAAAAACATATATAATTCATATTTACTTACTTTTACATGTAAAAGGCGTCTCACATCACAAGTTCGCAGATAAACTGTTTTGAATTTTCATGTTTATTTGATTTGACATTTATGCATTTCGTCAAGTGTCAATATGAAGTTTTGCTACAAAAGCAAATATTTACAATACAAATATGAAAGACAGAACCATCTACTGGAAGAAAATATCACTACTAAATTCCGATATTATTTCCAAAAGATACAGACATAAAATTCCGTAAGGTTACGTTGTTTACAACTCGTAATTTCTACTGATTACTAATTTCAAAATATCAAAATCAAATCAAAGTCAAAATAAGAGCTGGATGAATAAACAAAATATAACGTGGAAACTTCACTGTCTTTTTGCTCCCAAAAGAGTTTGACTTAATTCTTGAAGTTTTCATTGTTTTCATGCTATTTAACTTTCTCATTAAAGTAAGATACTCGATACGGTTTTGATTAATTGGTCATAAATAACAACTACTACACTTATTTTTATTTTTTTATATATATTTCACAAACTTTATTTATTTACATTGTTGCATAATCGAATCTATGGTTTGAAGATTATTATACTGCCATCTATATTCCATAAATAACCTGTAATATTAACTTTAGACGACAGGTGGCGCTTATAACAAAAGTTATAAGTATAAGCTTACCTATTAAAAAATGCCGGCGAAAACTATTTTGTGGAAAAACAAAATCCGTTAAAAAAAACGTAAAATAAAAAATTTAACTATTTTTATAACCCTCATCTTTTTATTTTAATGTTGATGATGATGATTTTTACTTTAATCTTATAAATATTAGTTTAATCTTTTTCAATACTATAAAGCAAAATATCATTTTGTAATAAATGTAATTAGATATATACCTATGTCATTAATGATTGTAATAGGGATTAGGTGTGTATTATATTTTAAAGGAATAACACAAAACTGTCACCATATAAGGTAGATCTGATGATGTAGTAACGGCATATACAAAAAAAATTGTAATAAATAAAACTATTATTCTAAGGCATACGTAATGTTTATTTCTTTAATTTTGTACAATACATAACATACATTAACATTCTGCTTGCAACATATATAGATTAAAATATCGAATGAAAGAAAGAAAATTATGCAGATATGTCCTTTAATAATTTACCTAATATATATTTGTTAAATTCTCACTCACAGTTTTTTTTAGTTTATTTAACTACTATTATTAGTTAATTGACGTTTAATTATTATAAAAATATTAAATTTATTTTATATTCGTAAGCTCGCTAGATGCACTTCACATTTTTCGTATAACTTATACTACTAAATCACTTTTTTCAGGCTTTATTTATAAATAGCAATTAGAATCTATTCTAATTAAATCACAGTCTCTTAAAAATTATAACTAAAGATCGCGATGGGATCGTGTAACTAGCATG
>DWMZ01003521.1:0-12646 GCA_018249855.1 Eueides tales michaeli | reverse complement strand
TATATATATATATATATATATATATATATATATATATATATATATATATATATATATATATATATATATATATATATATATATATATATATATATATATATATATATATATATACATATATTAACCATCAAATTGAAATGTCTTGTATTGCTTGTAATTACAAATACTATAAAAAGACCCGAAAATTCTCTATAAATAGCTTCATATTAAAAGCAACTATCCCTACACTTCTAATAACTTCGCTTGACCGTTTGACAGCTGTCGAGTTACTGAAAGGCAAATATCAACTTAAATATGCCTTCAGGCACTACTGACTCCTTGTTATTACAAAGAAAAACAATCTATTATAAATAAGTAATACTTATATATTTACCTGTGAAAACAAACAGGAGTTGTGTTTGACACATGACACAGGCTAAGCTATAATCTTGACCGCAGCAGGTAAATCGGCTACATCAAATCTTATACCAGTAGCTTCGAGATTCTTTATCAATTACAATATTATTACGAGTATATACAACTGATAATTTAGAATGGTTGACGTATCTAACAATTTTTATAGGATAAGGAACATGAAACTGTATTGTTTAAAATTGTTTCGAATATATTTCGAATTTATTATTATTTTATTTTAATTAAATATATACATCTGTATAAATGTCATTAAATCCCTCATGTAAGCTTTAAGGGTTTCGCGCACATGGAAATTCTTCCGTTACAGCTCGAATATTGCCATTTTTTTTAACATTTTTTTATTTTTCTCCACACCTATAGGTTATAGCGTGATGTAATGTGACTTATTGTCTTCCTGAATGAATAAGCTATCAATCACAAGATATTTTCAAATCCAACGACAAATGCAGTAGTTCCTAAGATTAGTGCCTTAACCTATACATATATAAAAATAAGCTGTCTCTAACTAAATAGTAATCAATACGTTATAATTGATACGAAAAATGGCGTGAAATTTACAAATTGTACAAACGAAACGAAACGTCCATTGCTTTTAGGGGTATAATATATAAACCAAACTACGAACCTGTATATTAAAATAGAACACAAAAAAATAATACATCATTAGAACACAACAAAATATTAATACCAGAATGAAAAGTCACGCAGATTCTTAATAAGGCATAATTCCTAAAAAGGTTAAATGTTATTTAATAGATAGAGCGGAGCCTACTGACATATGCAAGCTGGAATTAACGTTCTCAGCTGCTCTCATTATTTCGCATATGTGTACTTATAAATAAAGAAAAACTAACATTAGGGCTGCCCTGTCATGGCGCAGTGACACAAACGTGCGACTGTAAACGCCACAGGTCGTAAATTGGATCCCCACTCGAGAGTATAAAATATTTCACATCATTATTTCCCTGCTTTCTTATTTTTTCTTTGAATTCTAAGCAACGAATGTTAAGTGGCAGAACTCAACGCCGCGTTTTGCTTCGTTATTAGATTAAATAATAGAGAAACAAAATTACTAGAAGCTTTTTTACTTATAGAGCATAAAAGCGAAGTTCTATGAAAACCTAAATGATCGTTAATGGCATCTATATTGTGGACTGAATTATTCGCTACGAATATACAATCTCTCATTTACTTTGCAACAATTGTTCTGAAATGCGGTATCTTATTACGATAATATAAAGTTGAGAATCTTTTGACAAAATATATGCTTTTGTAATCCTCTCGTAGGCAGTTCTCTTATTCAAATAATATTGAGCGGCAAAACCTTTTTGTATGCGTCGTAAATAGACTTTGATTAAAGTGTTTATTTGAGTTTAATGTGAGGCATCATTTCTACAGGAATAATCGATCCTTATTTATCTGTGACTTGCAATGTTTACCGCGGGGCGAGGTAGACAGAGACACTATCCTCCCAATTTTTAAGACATTGCCTGCCGAGTGGCGGAACTTAACATAAATCTGCCTGTGCTTTTATATCTTTATTAGACATATAATAACTAAATAAGCTGCAATTTTTATACATATTTGTTAAATTAAGAATCTTTGACGCCCTTTAACTAGAACTAGAATAATACATATAGATGAGAGTACAAGAGGATATTAGACTGAATGAAATAATGTAATTACTTAGTCTCACTGATGGACCTAGATGTAGATGTGTCATTTAATGTCCAAGTACTTAGAAACAAAATATATTAACAATAATAATTTATATTATATTACAAAATCTTAAGAATGATTGAAAGTCAAGCTTTCTTTAAAAACACAAATAAACGAAATACTAATATTAAAAAGTGATTCAAACATTAGGAATTGCCTCTTCCAGAACCTTCCATCTTTTTTTGTTTTATCAAAAGCAAATTAATTTTAAAATAAATTGAAATTTCTTATAAATAAAAAAGCTATTTAATACAAGTATTAAAAATGTCTTATTTTATAGTCTATGAGAGATATATATATTTCTCTCGAACTAAAGAAACCACTTGAAAATAAGCGGAAAAGTTACAAACTTGAATCCCATTCTATTTGATATAGAGCCGATTATAGCCTTTTAACATATGACTTTTGTAACTTATAAGGATAAACATGTAGCTGGTTATGGATATTTTATAATAATGTGTTCTTGGACTATGAAATCTGCTTAGATAAGGCAATCATTTATGAAATATAGGTATTTAATTATTTTTGTAAAAATCTAGATACATTTCAGCGCCCCACGTAACTAAATTTACAGTAGGTTACTTGGCTACTTCTACCTACCCTGCTATATGCGGGATATAGCTTGAAGCTTATAAAACAGATTAGAAATTATTTTTTTGGGGAAAATAAGAAATCCTTACAAACAAATTAGACCTTTTTTAGACAAAAAAAATGTCTTATACAATATATTTGTACACACATAGTGTTTTATTTCATATTAATCCGAGCTTTTGCATAATTATAAAACAACATTTCAATTTTTTTAGCTTCACGTGGGATCACAGCGGGATATAGCCACACCTGGCATGTTAGTCAGACGGAACTTGGAAACCTGGAATTAAGGTACTCCGTTCTATTCACAACTTTCAGCCGAAATTGAGGTATTGAGTATTGAGTGGCGAAGCTCAACACTGCTTTTGCCTTCTTGCCAGAACGAAGAAATGAAATTATAAAATATTTCATTCGAAATTATTAAATATTTTAATTTCAATTTAATATTTATTTAAAAACTAGCAATCACAGTAGCATGGCAGTGCCATGGTCAAACGGCGGACCTAAGTCATCTTCAGCCACAGATTACACCATGCATCACCGTAACAGTAACATTCAACAGCGCAGTCCATATCGATTTCTAATAATCAACTGATAAGTAGCTCACAGTTACAGTAGTTCACAGCGTTTACCCTTGCCTTTTGAAAAGGAAACATTAGTTACAGCCGGTCACTTTTAGACGACGACGTCCTACCTTTAGAAAGATCTGACAAGCCTTTGTGCTATAAAACATGGTTTCACGTTCTTTGGTAATTAAAGAACGTTTTAAGTGTTTAAATGTGCTGCTATTTTGAGTTTTGATTTGTACAAATACATATTTTTACTATTTTTAAAGTGTTATTCCACATTTAGAAAAGAAAAATAATTCGAAAAAAATTTCGACGGAGCTCGGTGAGAACGAATGGCTTAGTGGGCAGAGCGCTTGGACGGATTCCAAGAGGCGCGGGTTCAAATCCCGCTTGGTTCAATTTTTTATACGTTTTTAAATTTAGTATTTGTACAAATATAGTATTTACTTCAGTCGCGATCGATCATCCACAACTTATTTAGATATACGTGACAAATTGTAGGTCAATCTTAATTTACGTTAATATGTGTGAAATACACAGCAAAGAGAAGCCACAGGATACAAGTTTTTACTTCTTTTCCACTTGTAATTTTTTTTTTAACTTGTGACCTATTGATAAGACAAGACGTTTCCGTTCCCCATTTTTAGCCAAATTCTGGAGATATTGCGTGTTCAGTGACGCTTTGTCTCGTTACTAGAATGAACCATTTAAATTATGAAATATTTTGTTTGCTCGAGCGGCAATCGAACCCACAGCCTGTTGCGTTTACAGTCTCACGTATTTTTAAACATATTTATTTTAACACTATAGATTTTGCTTCATCACTTTTAAAAGAGGAACAAAATATCGTATACGTTTTTATTCAAAAAAATACAAAATATTCAAAAACAAATGCGAAGTTTTAAATTCAATATTCACTTGGAAGGCCAAATGTTACTGTTTACCTGACAGCAGCTGCAAGCGCTGAATGAGTAATACATTCTGCACTGAAGACCAGAGCATCGTGTACATGCAATAATATACCTAACTTCTATTACGACAAAGACTTTAATCGTACAATTCGTGAACACAAAACTTCATACACGACTTCAGTTAAAATAAAATCTAAGTTTAACGTAAAACTCCAAAGTATTTTAAATCACGTAGCAAAGATTGTAAGTCTTAAAATATATTTATAATATATAAATTTGATTCTTTATAATATCTAAGGTTAAAATAGAGAACATTATTACATTCTCGATTACCACTTAACTCGCTGCTACCTCACTATATGTGGAAGTACATAAGGACTTATAGAAAACGTAAGAATGAATTACTTCCAAAAAATGCAAATTAAATAAAAAACAAACTAAGCATTAAATTTTAGTATTACCAACATTGCGAAAACAAACATGTACAAGGCAGACGAGGTACGATATATCACATGCCAAACTGCTCTTGACACAGACCGGCCGCATCTGTGACTCGACGATTTTTAACTTCGCCCTAAATATTTCGAGGACTGATTGTTTATAGCTATTATGTAAAAGAACATACATATATCCTTTTTTACTTTTATTACAATTTTGGAATTTTTACTTGTTTAGTAATGGATCCTTGATTAATTGTCTTTTGTAAACATTTATTACTTTTTTACTGAAAATTTTAATTGATGAAAATTAAATCATATTGACTTATTTATTAAGTGGGTTTTACTAAGTCTACTTTCAAAGATGGTATGTAGAAGAAGATTACCTGAAAAATAAAACTCACAATTAAGTTTTATTTTAGTTCAATGGGAAATATAACATAATCTCTGTTTTTTTATCTTTACGCACTTGTAACACATATACATCACAGTAAATGATATCTCAGTCCGACATGACGCAGTGAAATAGTCTACCATTCATTTTCCAACGTCTGTAGCACGGTTTGGACAAAATGTGGCTTTGGGTTTTGCTAATTAAAAGTTGTAGCAGAAGGAAAATTCGAAATTTAAATATTTTTTTTTTAAATAAGAAGCCATAACGCTTCGTTTTGAACGTCAAGCAATGTACCTCCGTGTACTATAATTACTGCCTCGGACCTGAGAAGACCAGCGAAAGAAACTCAGCAGGACATGTCTTTTTAATCAAAACTTTACATCATATTGTTATAAGTGACAATAATACATTTGAAATAGCCTGGAGCGAGCATTTTATTCCCAAGGCACGTTATCATTTATAAAAACGTTAATTTGGTAATAACCTTTAACACATAAACGTCCTTTCACAAGTTTTTTTTTTTAAATAAGAAATAGATGAACTTGTTGAATAGTTCCACTTTCGTTACCAACATTCCGAATTTGAGGCATTGCGTGTTAAGTGGCGGAACTCAACGCCGTGATTTACATTGTTACCAGAGCGAAGAAATGAAAACATTAAATATTTAAATATTTTTACTATTTTAAAGTGTTATTCCACACTTAGGAAAGAAAAATATTAAATTTAAAAACGTATAAAAACGGACGGTTTCCATAATCCGCGGGTTTAAATCCTGCTTCGTTCAAATTTTTATACGTTTTTAAATTTGGTATTAAATATTTAAATTGAAAATATTAAATATTTCATTTCCTCGAGTGGGTTCGAACCAACTACCTGTCGATTACAGTCACACGCTTGTACCGCTGCGCCACAACAGGCCTTAATTAATATCTTATAGGCCTAATATTGATGATCTGTGCTAATTTAAACTATACTTTTTAATTTCTACATTATGCTACACTACACTACTAAACTTCCTATATCAAAATATATGTACACTTAAAAACCGTTAATTAATATCGTTACAAGTCATCGCCTTTGGACATTGAACAGTCAAAAAATACCTTCGTTCGTGCATATATATGAAGCCGCAGGCAGAACGTTCAATACGAATACGTGTTTAAACTTAGATATTTATTTTCCTCCTATTTACTCCCGATGATTGGTTGAAAATCCTGAAATTGTGTTTTGCTTTCAACTTTAGGAAAAATATTATTACTTTTAGCTTCACCCTGTAGTCCGCATATCGCGTATCTGTCTGCCCACGCATCGCCCAAGTGTTGAGTGGCGAATCTTAACGCCGTACTTTGTTTTGATGCTAGAGCGAGGAAAGGGAAGTAATTCATTCTCTCAAGTTGAAATCGTGCCAGCAACCGTCACGTTAACGGTCAGACATAGAGCTGCTATATCACGAGGGCCCCAAATAATAAAATACAATAAATAGTTATATCCATACGGAAATCAAAGTCCCTGCAATTATTTTTATAACAATACCAAAATATTCGATATTCCATAATAATTAGTATATAGAAAATTTAAATATTTTCAGACTACACAGAAGACAAATTATAAAGTTCGCACTTTTTTCACTTCCGCATTTAAAGATGATTTTTATGAAGTAGCCAGACATAGCAGACTGCCATCCCATTTCATTCTTAAATTTCAGGGGTTTCCTTTTATTAAAAACATACGATTCTCCAAATAATAATTAAAACTATCGTACAATTTGCGTTAAAAGTAATCCCAGTAATAAATTATATATTTATATAGTATTCAAATAATTTTAATTGTCAAATACCAAAAGACGTTCGTTATTTGTTGTTCCCTATTCCTGTTAAAGTAGGAAGATACGACCTTTCACATTGTTCTTATAGAATAATAGAAATCTATAGCTAAGTCTATTGTTAGTCGTCGATTCTATAATTTAGAATCAAGAGTGCTTTTGGAGAATCGCCAATCCTTTCAACAGACGTAATGTTAATTGAGATCGATGAAATTTATGAAGGAATAAACAAAAGTAATTATGTTTTAATGTTGTCAGCATTTATGTTTAAACCACATATGTAAACTGCAAAAATCTTGTTAATTAACAATTCTTAATTTCACTGATTCCTTAAATATGACTTGACTACTCACAAGAATGAACATGTATATAAGGATAGGGACAAGTAAATGTTAACACTCCACTCTCCACTTTCTGACTCGTATTCGATACACTGTGCGTTAAGTTGTGGAGTTCAACACCGCGCTTTGTCGATGAATATTTGAATGGTTGTAAATTATAGTAAAATTTACTATTTTCCAAAACACTTGCTACGCCACAACGGTTCCCCGAGCGAAGACCACATAAAGACGTTTAAAATGTCACTGTTGTTTCAAGTATTGTTCAAAACACAAAACAATATAGTAGTTATATTTACGTTAATACAATGAAACCTATTATAGATATACACTATAATATTAATGAGGTCTTCACATATCAATTGCATTTGCTCAGATTGTTGCCAAGCCTTACGCCAGCCACAGTGTATCTGTGGCTGGCGTAAGGCTGGGGGGCAATTATGACAACGTGAAATCATATAAAGGGATTACGGTGTTTTTTTCTGAGCAAATAATAAAACTATTATAATCAATAAACTAAAGTTCTTCTGTTAAAAAAATGCGTAGCTGGGTGGCGGAGCTCAACGCCGTGCATTGGCTTACTACTCTGTAAAAGCAAGATCGACAATTATTAGGACGGGGATGTAAGTTCATTAGATCTACTACTACTACCAACGCTCAACAACTGCGCCACGATGACTTACAGTAATGAATGGCAATACACCATAAACATATTTTAAAATATACAGAGTCCGGATGCCGTCACATTCTTAATACAGCTCGAATGTTAAATTACTAGCAATCGTGTGTGAAAATGCTTTAATAGTAAACGTAACGTTTCTTTATAGATGTGTAGAACGAATTTTGTATAATAATAGAAAGTGCCTATTTATTATGTAATGGAAGTTTTTCCTCCATTTGTAAGCACTTACGTGTAAGTAATATACACATTTGAAAGAAATGGCGGGAAATGATTAATATAAAAATAAACTCCTTTTCTGCCACAGAATTCATTCATTACAAATAAGATAATAATATAAAATATGTATTAAAAACAAAAGATATAAAATATGTATTCGAGCTTGATGTTTCTGTAGTTTGTTACCGTTATATTTATTATTTAATAAAAATAGTGACGTATCAATGACATTGTTTTATTCAGTTTAACGCTTTATCCCGCACACGACAGGGTATGTAGAAGGAATCTGGAAACCTAGTATTAAGACACTCCATTCCGTTCCCCAACTTACGCCGAATCTGAGGCATTGCGTGTTTAGTGGCGGAAGTGAAGGCCGTGGTTTGTTTTCTTACCAGAGACAAGAAATAAAAATATAGCACATATATCATACCGTAGAGTAGTGATCGAACCCACAACCTGTTGCGTTTAGAGCCGGACGCTTCTGCTACAGGCCCCACATTCCAACTTGTTTAATTAATTGAAATTCAGTTCAGTTCAATGACGCAAATGAAAAAAATCTTATCACTCGTATATTACAAAAATATATTTAGATCGTACTTAGAAATTACTCGGTATAACTGTGCAAGGTTTACGGCAATAAAAATAAAGGATGCGTGTAAATGGTGTTTTATCAAGGAAATGGCAGCTATTATACGAGAATGTTTCCTTTAAACTCAACCAAATACTTATAAATCATTTAGACGACATTTAACGGTAATGATATTATTTCAAAACATTTTGTTGGTATTTACAAAAAATATGTTGTATTTTTCAAATAAAAATAAAGTTAATTAAAATATTTTATAATGTAGAAAAGATGAATCTTTATAAAATAGCGTCTTTAAGTATCCTTAGTTAAGAAAAAAACTTGCTCTAGTCGTCATATTATGCTATAAAAAGATAATAGAAATAGCCTTTAGAAGCAAGCTGTAATATTGAAGCATCGCTACCACAGTAGAAAAAAACATCCATTTTCTTAAGAATCTAATATTTAAAATACTTGTGCATTAGGTTTTATTTATAAAATACATAATATATGTAAAACCAATGCAGTAACGTTTGATATATATTTAATGAATGGATAGTTTGATGGCAGGCAAAATTTTAAGAATTATAGATTCGTGTTCTATTAGTTATTTTAAGCCCCCACACATTGTATTTTCGTAAATAGATTCAATGTAGAGACATGACTTTTTTACTGTTTTATCATAATATAGATGTTCAGCTTCACGCTATATCCCGTACGGCAGGGTAAGCCGAGGGAATTTAGAAACCGAGTTAAATATATTTGAAAACACACTACATTTTAATAATAATTATAATTTGCTAGTTGATTACATAATAGGATGAACATATTTCATAATACAAATGAACACATTACAGCAATGGGCTTCCTCATTTAGTTACAGCACAACTCATGGTTATGGTTAGATAATAACTTAAAGGGATTACGTCTGTCAACGTATAAATATATTGACTAACCCGTAATGTATGCGCGTTTCTTAAAAGTACTTACCAATGTTATGATTTAATAATTAATATTTACACTACTAGTTTTTGGATGCGGCTTTGCCTGTGTGGTTTTTGATTTTCCCCCGACTATGGCGAATCATAAAGGACGATTATGATTTTGACCAGTATGTATCGGTTATCGGTTATCTGTCCCCCTGTTGTTTCTAAAACTCTTATCATCATTTGTTCCATTCTATAGTTTTTCCCGCCCTCGATAGTTCCACTATTCAACAGCAATGAATCGGAGTGGGGAATGGAAAGTGTCTTACTAGGGACGGAAGTTCTTAACACTAGATTTCAAAGTTCCCCCTGCCGTGTGGGATACAAGGTGAAGATGCACAAAAAAAATCTCACGTCGTAAAATTTCATAACTTTTATTCTGTGCTCCAAGGGATCGTAGACCTTTGACATGAATTTCAGCTTAATATCATGTTCTCAAGGTATATGGTCCTGACATACAGATAGACAGAGAATAAAGTGAGAGTGTTAGAAATTCGTTTTTATTTTCTTTTTAAACTTTGGAACCGTAAAAATGAACTTCACACTGTATTCCGCGTGAATTAGAACTTTCTACCCAATTCTCGGGTCACAGCATGCATGTTGAGTGGCAGATTTCACCGCCACGCTTATTATACCACAGCGTAGAATGAAAATATCTATTGAAATGTTTCTCACGAATTGGATTCTCTACATTAAATTGAAGCGGCTTTTATTTAATTTCCAATAATTTCAAATAATTTTCCAATACTTAGAAGTTGTGAAGTCTTGAGACTAATAGGCAAGTTTCAAGTAGAAAGTTTCAGAATGCTGTCATAATTTAAGAGTAAGAATAGGTACTTTGTTCGAACAGTCGAACAAAGTACCTATCGTTGCGTTAACCGTACTTTACTAATTTTGACCGATGCTTAAGTAGCAGCAATATATATGTATTTTCAGTGAATTCTTTGTTGCTTTTTCCAGCTTCACGCCACACATGGCAGGATAAACAGTGGGATCTTTGGAACCTATTGTTAAGATATATCGTTCCGTTCTCCACTTACTGCTAAATTTGATACATTCCGTATTGAGTGGCGGAAGTCAACGCCGCGCTTTTCTTGTTCCCAGAGCGAAGAAATAAAAACATTAAATATTTAATTAAAATATTAAAAACATTAAATATTTAATAAAAATATTAAAAATATTAAATATTTAATATTTATAACATTTCCTCGAGTGGGGATCGAACCCTCAACCCGCCGCGTTTACAGTCAACAGTTACGACAGACTTGCTAATTCAATTTTCAAATCTACAATAAATAACAGTTTTATGAGATTTTTTATTCATCTATTTTCACAATACACGTAATTTACATATAGAAAAGTAGTCGATGATTTACCTTTAGCCATTTTTACACTAATTTCCGCTGGATGATAAATTTGTGTGTGAATATTTGATTAGACCACACAAAACCAAACCAAACAAGATAAATAACAAATAGATTTGCAATCATTTGCTCCAAATATTACATATTACAAATTATTTAAAAGCTGTAATTTAAAGTAACGTTATTAATGATTCACGCTTTTATGTATATTTACTATTTAAATATATAATATTCACATCTGCAAAGATAAATTAAAAACATGATTCCTATTTACTCAATTTTAAAAATAGGCTGCAGGTAAATAAATGTAATCGCGGTTTTGAGTTCAGCTACTCAAGTGGGGAACGAAACAGAGTGTCTTAGAACAATGTTTCCTTTGCCTACCCTGCCATGTGCGGGATACAGCGGGAAGAAAGAAGATAACAAAACTCCAGGCTAAGAGCGTCATTAAATACCTCTCCCTCAACTTAACACTAGATTTTATAATATAATATTCATTACAATTAAACATCTAAATTTATTCATTATCTATAGAGTTTAGAAGAGACAGATTTTCTAGAATACAGCACATTATTTTATTACCATAATTCAATTACATGTAAATCTCATATCCATTGATCGCAAACACTTTAAGCTGAATACTAATTTCATATCATCTTGTTCAAATTAATAACTAAAAAAATTCAACAACAATATAAGAATAACAATTTTATTTAATAGCGAAACATGGAAAAAAGTTTTTTAAATTAACACCGTACGTATTTCAATACAAGCAATGCAGACGTTGTAATTAATAAAATAAATCAACAAAAACCTAGTGAGAAATTATGCTTGAAAATATAACTATTTAAAAAAAAGAGTCATCAGAATTGCAAAATACTTAAAGAGTCGGTTTGTACATTTACAGATTCGTTCATAACAATTTGAAATGTTCTAGATAACTCTATAAAAAGAACGAATCGTTGTTTATTTTTTCCTAGAATTAATATCATACAGAGAAATAGCAATGGATCGAAAGAAATCTGACAAATGACAATACAATAGGTTTTTTCATAACGGCCTTGAGAGTTTTTTCAGCTTAAATGTATTTTTAGAAGCCAAAGGAAAGAAAAAAGAATACCATTAGTTGAGCCCTGTCGTGGCGGAGAGGCACAAGCTTGCAACTGTAAACGCAAAATATTTTGGGTTTGATTTCTACTCGAGAAAATATTTACTATTTTTATTTTTATGCTCTGGTAACAATGTAAAGCGTTATGTCGGAGAACGGAGTATAGAGTCTAGTCTGCCGTGTGTGGAAGCTGAAAAATCTATTTGTATAAGAGCATTACGTAAAATATTCTGTACATAAATATATTAATTTTTGAACGTAAATATAAAAAAGAGAATACTAGAATATAATCACGTATAGTTAATGAGCATTTCACTTCCTTTATCTCTGAAGCCAACTGTACATAATATACTACGACAATGGGACTTAGTGTCGCCATAAGATGGTGCGAGGGACGGCAAACAGCGAGTAAACATTTTTTGTGGCAGTAAAATACTTCTATTATAGGAAAATAAGGGAAATGATAAATATACAAAATAATCTTAGTAAAGTGACAAACAACAATCAGTGACAGTAACCATCCAATTTTT
>DWMZ01003520.1:0-12647 GCA_018249855.1 Eueides tales michaeli | reverse complement strand
GTTATTACCAAATTAACGACTTTATAAATGATAACACGCCTTGGGAATAAAATGCTCGCTCCAGGCTAGTTCAAATGTATCATTGTCAATAATAATAACATGATGTAAAAATTTTGGTTAAAAAAAATAGAGACATGTCCCGCTGAGTTTCTTTCGCCGGTTCTTCTCAGGTCTGAGGCAGTAACTTTAGTGAACTGGTGGTAAATTTTTTGACGTTCAAAAAACGAAGCTTGTAACTTCTTATTTTGAGTAAAAATATTTGAATTTGAATTTGAATTTGAATCATGCAATAACGAAGAGCGAGAGCAAGGAAATAAAACAAACAAAAATGATCAATAGACCTTGCAAATAAAGGCATGTCAATTAAAAAAAATCAACGCAAAAGCTTTACTTAATTTTAGATTTGACTCTTGATAAATATAACTGTACTACTGACAAAATATTTTAATATCTTGCTAAGTTAAAAAATATATGTTGAATCTTCACTTAAGACAAATATATTACAAATAATTAGACCTTTACGATGTACCCAAATAAGAAACAGTACACAATTGTTAAGGATGTTGGTATTTCATAACCAAGATCTTATATATTCTAGATATTTATAGCATCTTATACTGGAATATCTTGCAGTTTTAGTGGAAAGTAAATATGTAATTCTAAAACCCAAAATTTAAAAGCAAGCAATTGATCTTTTAGAATTACCATATGTAATTCTAAAAGATCAATTGCTAAATAATCTTGTCTAAAATTATCAAATTTATATCTACAGTGTACGTTGAAAGCGGCATGAGTACATGAGTCTCATTTCGAATTTAGTAAAGAAGAGCTCAACGCGATCTTTTAGGGCTACGCATGCGTCTTAAGTCCCAGACACTGCAATGAAATTACTAAGTATTTCGCGTTAAGCCCATGGCATTCTTGTCAATATAATTTATATGTATGTTAATTTTTTAGGCTTCGCGCTGTATCCCGCATTGATTGTTTAATGAAAAAAATTTAAATATATTACAACCCCGAGTGGGAATCGAACATAGCTGCGCTAAAGTCGCCGCTCTCGCCACTGTATGTACTATGTATGTACTATGTATGTACTTGTAAATAAACAAAAGTAAATCTATATATTTATAGTAGAGGCCTATCGGGGCAAAGAGGTACAAGCGTGTGACGTTAGGTAGTTAAAGCTAAACTTGAGAAGATACAGTTGTAAGTATTTACTAACAGCGCATGCTCGCAGACACTCGTCTGCGAGCACGCGGTCTCCTTTTCAGTCACATACATTCGCCTCGAGGCATCACGCCCCAGATTTAGTCCTTTGCCAAAGTTTCCTGATTTTGAATGGCGGAATATCTTTTATATGGTAGGTATGTGTACTTATGTCTCACACATCCTTCCGTTTTAGAAATTAAGCTTTGAAAGTTGGCTTGGGAACGTAAAAAGGCCTCGTGAAATGTTTTGTGAATTTCCGTTTTGTTTGTCTTGTTTTTGTTTTCAAACAATGTGGTAGAATTTGTAAGACATTCTAATGCTTGATATGTTAACATATAGTATGTTAACGCATTTATTAAAGATATACTGTATAAAATTTTCTTGCGGCTTTTGAGTTATGTAGAAAAGGCTCTCCTTGATAAATAACTAATTCAACGCAAAAATCTCAAGGAACAGTAGACAAAGTCTTAGTTATGTATTTTATTTATTTAATTTTATTTCTATATGAAAAATGTAACGGCTGATATAATGATATGGGCAGATTTTAAAGTTGCTAAACTTTTATGATATACTGAGCGACCGTTATCCATCTTATTTGACGCCTTTTATTATGAGCTGACAATCTCATGTTTAGTATGTGCAAGTTGAAAATGTCTTAAGGTCTTTTAAGTAAATACATAATATACTTTTAGGCCGAGGGCACAATTGTAGGCGTGACGGGTTGAGGAAATTAAATATTTGATGTTTTCATTTCTTCTCTCTGAGAACAGGTGCGGCGTTGAGTTGCGCCACTAAATAAAAGTGGGGAAGGGAAATGTCTTAATGGGAACAGTCTTGACACTTGGCTCGCAAGTACTCTCTACCTACCCTCCTATGTCTGGAATACTACGTGAAACTGAAGAACATTCAATTTTATGCATATGGTGGTGATATACCTTCATACTTTATTTTTATACATTTCTGGGACTTTGTAAGACCGTAAACTTCTCTCTGAACACTGGGTTCCTTCTACTTTTATTCCTAATATCGCGTGAAGTTATCAAAATATCTCATATAGTTCAACTACAATGCAAACTACAGTAATTTCCTTGTCATTGAACGAATTTATTAGCATAACTAAGCTATAGTTCCATCCGGTAACATTAATAACCCAGGATATCTATCTATCTAGTAACTAACGGACGCTCTTTCAAATATTAACAGCAGTGTCTTACTCCACTGACAGGCAAATTAGCACTGAAACCGCATACAAATAGCGTTAATTTGACTTGTAAATGTTTTTAATTTATTACAGATACTGACTGGTGTTTGTTTATGTAAAGTATTGTCTTTGGGATTCATTTAAATAGTTTATGTACACTTACTACAATAATGGTTGGGATGGTTAGGCGGAGGGAATTTGTGAACCCAGTGTAAGACAGTCTGTTTCATTCTCTACTTTCCGCCTCAACCTCAATCCAGAGCAGAAAATAAAAATATTAACTACAAACTTCACTATTTACGAATCTCAATTACTTTCTTATTCTAATAACGTTAACACTAAATAATTTTATATTGATGTAACTTTCTAATTTATGAGGCAAATTAAGTAAAACTAAATTTTGATCGAAATTTCTCAAAATATAACAATAAAAAATGCATTTATATCGGTTAGCCGGTTCTGAGATTAGCGACTACAAACGCACATACAAAAACACAAAACTCCCCCTTCAAGAATTTCCTCTATAATCTTTCATGTACAGGCAGTTATCAGTTATAGTTTACACGTGTGTGCTCCTGCGCCACGACCGGCCTGCAAATGAATTTAGGTAATTGCGTCGTAGAAGTTCAATTAAGATATATCTCATTGAGTTCGATTACCATTTACTAAAATAGTAGTATCTCAACAATTGCTTTACCTGACATGAAAAAATAATTATTATATTTGAATGTAAAAAAATGACATTGAGGCCAGTCGAGGAGCAAGGCAGAGCATACCCCTAAAAATTCTTTCTGCATTCAATGCAACATACGAGCGACGTAGACTTAGTTTTATTTTAGATTAATCTTTCTTATATATTGCATAGATAACGTTTCTGACACTTTTTTATTGGAAACATTGTGTGATGAATGACGGTATTCAGATTACTATTATTCTTATTCAACCTAACACTTACGACTTTTATTCTTATAGAATAGAATATCTCTTTCATCTTTATAATCTTATAGATAAGAAAGAAAAATCAAGTGTATTAAGAAGAATTCTTCTTCTTAACAGTAAGTTTTCTCTGCCTACCCTAATATACCGCTAATGAGCGATATACGAGTATGTATAGTACAATTACATTTACATTTTGTAACACCATCACTGTTAAATTAGCACATATCTATATTTAATGTTCAACTGGTGTCGAGCTTAACGTATCAAAATTAATATTCTTTTTGTTTTCTCCTTTTTTGTCAGTGTCACGTTGTATCCCACACAATTCAGGCAGAGGGAACTTGGGAACCTTGTAAGACAGTTTCCGTCTAATTTGAGACATTGCATGTAGAGTTGCGGAAATCAACTTGTTACCAGAGCGAAGAAATGTAAAATAAATAAATATTTATTTTTAAACATAACACAACTTCAAGTAGGGATCGAACCCACAAACTATCACGTCTACAATCACATGTGCCATTGCGTCACGACAGCCTTCAATTCAAAATTATATTAAAACCCGATATACAATATACATAGTGTAACAATAAAACTTTTGTAAAGCATATTATTATATTCCAAAAAACCAGTGAGCGTTGAGTCTCTACTAAAGGCATTTACCGTTGGAAAATATTTGTATCGATATTGAATATTCGTCATTCGTAATATGCAATTCTAATCGAGAATGTTACGAACGAACGATATTTAATTTGTATTGTTAATGTTTTGGGTACGTATCGTAATGTCGTTTGAAGGCTTATTTTATTATTTATTTTCACAATTGCGATTTAGCAGAGTGGAGTAGCGTTTGACTGTAAACGCGACGGTAGTGGGGTTCGATTTTAATTTGCTAAGTGAGTAGTTTTCATTTTGTTGCCCTGGTGCTAAGACAATGCGGCGTTGAGTTACGCCTTTGAACAATGCAATGTTTCGAAAATAAGTCGGTATTTGGGAAACAGAGTATTATCATAAGGTTTCCATTAGCCTATTTTTTATTTTTGCTGTATTTGCGAGAAACATTATTTTCATTTCATTACTTTGTCTGGACAAATCAGAGGGAACTTGTGAACCTAGTGTTAAGATACTCCGTTCAGTTTTACACTTTCCTCCGAATTTAATACATTGTGTGTTGAGTGGTAGAACTCGAAGCCATGCTCTGCCTTGTTACCAGAGCGATGAAAGAAAAACATTGAATATTTAATTTGAAAATATTAAATATTTTATTTCCTCGAGAAAGGGTCGAACCCACAACCTGTCGCGTTTACAGTCACATGCTTGTGTCAAAACAGGCCTCAAACGATATTAATGTTTTATTTCATAAATAAAATAAAACATGAAATCCATCTTGATTTTACTTCATTTGGACTTTATAAAAACAGATTTATGATATAAGTAGTTTACATATAATATTCATTTAAAACACATAGTTTAGTGTAAAAATTAAAGAAAACTGCTACTGCTGCACATGGCAAGATAGACAGATCCCCTACACCACGACAGGCCTCAGGAATAGCATGACACTTAAAGAACATAACATAGTACAAATAAAAATATTAAAAAAGTTTCTGTGAGCTTAGAAAATCAGCTTTCTAAGCTCACACAAACTTGACGAAGTACAGTTGTAAGTAGTTACCAACCGCGTATGCTCGCAGACAAGTGATGGTCCCCTTTTCAGTCACATCCATTCGTCTGCTCGCCTCGAGGCATCACGCCCCAGATTTAGTCCTTTGCCGAAGTTTTCTGATTTTGAATGGCGGAATATCTTTTATATGGAAGGTATGTGTACTTATGTCTCACACATCCTTCCGTTTTAGAAATTAAGCTTTGAAAGTTTGGCTTGGGAACGTAAAAAGGCCTCGTGAAATGTGTTGTGAATTTCCGTTTTGTTTGTCTTGTTTTTGTTTTCATACAATGTGGTAGATTTTGTAAGATATTCTAATGCTTGATATGTTAACGCATTTATTAAAGAGATACTGTATAAAATTTTCTTGCGGCTTCTAAGTTATGTAGAAAAGGCTCTCGTTGATAAATAACTAATTGAACGCAAAAATTCTCAAGAAACAGTAGACAATGTCTTTAGTTATGATTTTTTTATTTAATTTTATTTCTAATGAAAAATTGAACATCTGACAAAAGATATGGGGTAGATTTTAGAGTTGTAATACTTTTATGATATACTGAGCGACCGTTATCCATCTTATTTCACTATGACCTGACAACCTCATATTTTAGTACGTGCAAATTGAAAATATTTTAAGCTCTTTTAAGTAAATGATATACTTTTAGGCCGAGGGCACAATTGTAGGCGTGACAGGTTGTGGGTTCCTTCCCCATAGAGGAAATGAAACTTTTTTTTTTAGCTTCACGCTGTATTCCGCATAAGGCAGAGTAGGCAGAGGGAACCGGGAACCTAGTGTAAAGACACTCTGTTCCATTTTCGTTCCCTACATTCCGCAGATTTTGAGATATTGCGTCTTGAGAGGCGGAACTCAACGCCGCGCTTCTGCCTTATTACCAGAGCGAAAAAAATGAAACATTAAATATTTAAATTGAAAATATTATATAACAGGCGTGGCGTTGAGTTGCGCCACTAAAAAAAAGTGGGGAACGGAAATGTCTTAATGAGAACAGTCTTAACACTTGGCTCCCAAGTTCTCTCTACATACCCTCCTATGTCTGGAATACTACGTGAAACTGAAGAATATTCAGTTTTGTGCATATGGTGGTGATATACCTTCATACTTTATTTTTATACATTTCTGGGACTTTGTTTGTAAGACCGTAAACTTCTCTCTGAACACTGGATTCCCTCTACCTTTATTCCTATTTGAGATATATCGCGTGAATTTATCAAAATATAGTTTAACTACAATGTAAACTACAGTAATTTCCTTGTCAATGCACTTGATTTTATTAGCATAACTAAGCTATAGTTCCGTCCGGTAACATTAATAAAGTAATATATCTATCTATTAACTAACGGACACGCTTTCAAATATTAACAGCAGTGTCTTACTCCACTGACAGGCAAATTAGCACTGAAACCGCATACAAATAGCGTTAATTTGACTTGTAAATGTTTTTAATTTGTTAGAGATACTGACATGTGTTTGTTTATGTAAGGTATTGTCTTTGGCATACATTTAAATAGTTTATGTACACTTACTACAAACGTGGTTGGGATGGTTAGACGGAAGGAATTTGTGAATCTAGTGTAAGACAGTCTGTTTCATTCTCTACTTTCCGCCTCAACCTCAATCCAGAGTAGAAAATAAAAATATTAACTTCAAAAATATTAATTGCGAATCTCAATTACTTTCTTATTCTAATAACGTTAACACTAAATAATTTTATATTGATGTAACTTTCTAATTAAGTAAAACTAAATTTTTATCGAAAGTTCCCAAAATATAACAATAAAAAATGCATTTATATCGGTTAGCCGATTCTGAGATTAGCGACTACAAACGCACATACAAAAACACAAAACTCCCCCTTCAAGAATTTCCTCTAATCTTTAATGTACAGGTCACAGTTATAGTTTACACGTTTGTGCCCCTGCGCCACGACCGGCCTACAAATGAATTTAGGTAATTTCATCGTAGAAGTTCAATTAAGATATATCTCAATGAGAGGGGGTTCGATTATCATTTAATAAAATAATAGTATCTCAACAATTGCTTTACCTGACATGAAAAAAATATTAGTATATTTGAATGTAAAAAAATAACATTGAGGCCAGTCGAGGAGCAAAGTTGCCCCTAAAAAATTATTCTGCACTCAATGCAACATACGAGCGACGTTGACTTAGTTTTATTTTAGATTAATCCTTCTTATATATTGCATAGATAACGTTTCTGACACTTTTTTATTGGAAACATTGTGTGATGAATGACTGTATTCAGATTACTATTATTCTTATTCAAACTAACACTAACGATTTTTATACTTATAGAATAGAATATCTCTTTTATCTTTATAATCTTATAGATAAGAAAGAAAAATCAAGTGGATTAAGAAGAATTCTACTTCGTAACAGCAAGTTTTCTCTGCCTACCCTAATATACCGCTAATGAGCGATATATGTATAGTTTATCAATTACATTTACATTTTGTAACACCATCACTGTTAAATTAGCACATATCTATATTTATTGTTCAACTGGTTTCGAGCTTAACGTATTAAAATTAATATTTTTTTTGTTTTCTCCTTGTTTTTCAGTGTGACGTTGTGTCCCACACAATTCAGGCAGAGGGAACTTGGGAACCGTGTAAGACAGTTTCCATCTAATTTGAGACATTGCGTCTAGAGTGGCGGAAATCAACTTGTTACCAGAGCGAAGAAATGTAAAATAAATAAATATTTATTTTAAAACATAACATAACTTCAAGTAGGGATCGAACCCAAAACTATCACGTCTACAATCACACACTCGTGCCCCTGCATCATGACAGGCTTCAATTCAAAATTATATTAAAACCTGATATACAATATACATAGTGTAACAATAAAACTTTTGTAAACCATATTATTATATTCCAAAAAACCAGCGAGCGTCGAGTCTCTACTAAAGGCATTTACCATTAAAAAATATTTGTATCGATATTTTTGAAACGAATATATTTGAATATTTGTCATTCGCAACATGCAATTCTAATCGAGAATGTTACGAGTGAGTGATATTTAATTTGTATTGTTAATGTTTTGGGTACGTATCGTAATATCGTTTGAAGGTTTGTTTTACTTTAGCAGTGTGGAGTAGCGTTTGACTGTAGACGCGATAGTAGTGCGTTCGATTTTAATTTGTTAAGTGGGTAGTTTACATTTTGTCACTCTGGTGCTAAGATAGCTCGGCGTTGAGTTACGTTGTTTAACAACGCAACGTCTCGAAAATCAGACGAAATTTGGGGGACAGAAGATTATTAAGTTTCAATCTGCCTTTTACCTGTGTTATTGTATTTGCTAGAAACATTATTTTAATTTTTTTTATTGAAAAAAGTGCAGTATTCAATTTAACCGAGTATTTTGCAATCTCACAAAATCTTGATATATGCTACAAAAAAAGAATGACTTTTGCGAATTTAAACTTGTAGCCATTGTTTTCTTTAGTAAATTACTGACTATGGCGTCCCCATATGTAGTAAGTTACATTATTTGAACAAAATATTATAAAAAGTAAATAAGTTTGATATATTTAATAATAAGTTATTAAATTCAATTTAGAGTTCCGCACTCAAAAGTGTTACGTGTAAGGGGCCTCCCTTTGTCACTTAGTGTCGCACATTTGCATATTGATGAGACAGACGCTGGTTTTAATTACATCACATTAAGGATACATTTGTATTATTCAAAAATTTTATATATTATTTTCTCAGCTTCACGCTGTATCTTGTACATGGCAGGGTGGCAGAGGGACCTTGTGAACCTAGTGTTAAGATACTCCGTTCCGTTTTACACTTTCCACCGAATTTAATACATTGTGTGTTGAGTGGTAGAACTTGAAGCCATGCTCTGCCTTGTTACCAGAGCGATGAAAGAAAAACATTAAATATTTAATTTGAAAATATTAAATATTTTATTTCCTCGAGAAAGTGTCGAACTCACAACCTGTCGCGTTTACAGTCACATGCTTGTGTCAAAACAGGCCTCAAACGATATTAATCTTTTATTTCATAAATAAAATAAAAATACTTAAGTATGCTACCCTGCTAACAGTACCAGTACAAGGGGTGTAGGACGATTGTTAAACAGTAGTATAACCCGGTTAAGACCTAATAAGTGACATTACAGCTACACTATATATAATTAAAGAAGAAGAAAAAGACTACTAATTTTTTAAATAATGTAAAAAAATATTACACTGAAAAAGCACTTTTTTTTTCTAATATGATATGAAATTACTTATATTACGACAGAAACCATATTTTAATGTAGCCCACAATTTTGCCTGTATTTTTTGCGTTTTTAATATAACTATACACTGTGTGCATTGTAGCGTTGTAATGGAGACTCGTAAGAAATTAAAAGAGATATCTTATAACATCTTGTATTTTTATAATAACTATGCTTTCAGTATTAGCTGAAACAGCGAGCAAAATATTTCCATAGCTTCACGCTGTATCCCACAGGTAGGGTAGGCAGAGGGAATTTGACTAACTAGTGTTAAAACAGTCCGTCCCACATATTTTGCCAAATTTGGAGCATTGCGATGAGTAGCGGAACTCAACGCCGCGCTTTGACTTGTTAACAGAGGGAATAAATAAAAACAATAATTGTTAAATATTTAATTTCTTCGAACGGGGATCGAACGGTGGGAAATAATATGTAGCAAAATAAAATGACCCGGAGCCGATCAAATGCAAGTTGGATTTGACGACTAAGGCCACCACCACCGTATAAAATGGAAAAAGTCAATATTTTGTATTTAATTTTTCTTTAAATATAGCTATGTAGTAAATTTAATAAGATATAGAAACTGTTACGCAACTTTTTAGTTTTTGCAATCCTTTATACGGATTGTTAAAAAGAATGTAATATATTAGTTTGACAGTGTATCCCGCAAGGTAAGATAACTGGGGAATCTAGTCAAGACATTTCATTCCCATTGTGTTTTGTGTGACGCAACTTAACGCCGCGCTTACTCGTTACTAGAGCGAAGAAATGACAATTTAAAATATTGTCACTTCCTCAAATGGGGATCGAACTTCGTCGCGTTCCTTGCGCCACAAGCCTTAATTAATATATTAAAAATCTGTTTTAGCTTTATGACATAAATTCATATATAAGCATAGACAGAGACGAACAAAGTATCAATACACTAAATTGTGTTGTCAGTGAAAATTATTAATTCCTGCGACTGAGATCGAATACTACTGAGTACGAGCGTCCCCTTTTGAAGTCAGAAGCTATGCAGCTGCACGATACCTCAATGTAAAAGTTCAATTTTAAAACCATTTTTACTATTTTTAAAGTGTTACTCCACACTTAGGAAAAGAAATACTCATTTTAAAAACGTATAAAAATTTGAACGTAGCGGGATTTGAACCCGCGCCTCTTGGACACCTTCCAAGCGCTATAACCAACTAGGTCTTAAGTTCTCATCAAGCTACGTCGAAATAATATTACCTTACAATCAAAATAATTCTAATAACAATAAATAGACAAAGTACCATTAGTGCCTATTGAACATTCCTTCTACAAATACGTATCGTATGCGACTGAGAATGTCGATGCCACGTACGCTATGTACCTGACATAGTAAAATACTTAGGATAACGTCTATTGGATTTCATTATTATTTTTTAAAGAAGTTTACTTAACATTTCGAAACTTAAAAAAAGGAAAAGTGTAATTTTTAAAGAATCGATGTAAAGTGTAATATTCTTAAAAGCAAAAATGTGGTTTACTGATTTTTTTTCTAATTTTAGACGAACAGAGTGTCTTAACTCTAGGGTCCCAAGATCCCTCTGCCTACCCTGCCATGTGTGTGTAATTTTCGTCATAAGCGTGGTTTTATTAATTTTCATAATAATCTCCAAACTATCACCAAAATTTATTTGCCTTTCCGAAAAGTTCGTGTCTCGCAGCTTTGTACGTACTAAATTTCAATTTACTCTCTTCTGTGGATTTACTAAAAAGCTGCTATAACGGACTGGGGACAGGTGGACAGGACATACGTGTAATCCTTTAATAGTATCGACCTTTTATAACGTAGTACGTACGTAAAACATATGCAAAAAATAAATAAAAACTAGACATGCCACTATTGATTCAGTATTCTCTTTTGGTCATATATATATATATATATATATATATATATATATATATATATATATATATATATATATATATATATATATATATATATATATATATAGAGAGAGAGAGAGAGATTTTTTTTTTTTGCAATAAAGAATATAAAAAAAAAGAATATATATACCGAAGAGATGTTTTTTTAGTTTCACGCTGTATCCTGCATATAGGACGACTACCGGAAAACTAACCCCACCAGAGCGAGGGAATTAGAATCATTTATTCCCCCAAGAATTGAATCCACAACCTTTGCGTTTACAATTAAAGACTCAGTCACTGCGCCATAATGGCGTCAGTCAGTAGTCACTTTCTACATTCCTTTTTTCGCTTGGTTACAAAATTAAGGTTGCAAGATTAAAGAAATTGAAAAAAAAACATTCTCTTTCCGTAAACAACATTTTATTTAAGATTGTCGTGATAACAAACTAAATTCTCGGCAATTCATGAAAAAACCGATATAATTAAAATACACCTGAATTCGTTAATATTAATTTTCAACCGATTTCTGTTATTTGTCACATATATGATATTTTTTAAAAAATATTTTACTTGAGCTACAAAAGTATAGCATTCAGCGCTGGCAGCTGCATCGATATTTTCTCATATAGTTGCCAAGAACGTTTCTTTGTTTCTCAAAAAGAGAAGTAAATTGCGGGTAATTTGCCATCTTCATACGAGCCAGCTATTTATATAATAAAGCTTACTTATATAATATATATATTTTAAAACTCTTCGTTTATTCTCCCGCAACTTGAATTTGTAATTTATCGAAAGTTTTATACGCTTGTTACCATTTATTTATGTTGTTAGCATTCTGTAGGCTAACAACATAGGTAAGTTGTAACAAGCGTATAAAAATTTCAACGGAGCTTGGTGAGAACAAATGGCTTAGTTGGTCAGAGCGCTTGGACGGATTCCAAGAGGCGCGGGTTCAAATCTTGCTTCGTTCAAATTTTAATACGTTTTTAAATTTAGTAGTTTTCTTTTCTAAGTGTGGAACAAAACATTAAAAATAGTAAAAATATTAAATATTTAATGTTTTCATTTCTTCGCTCTGGTAACAAGGCAAAGCACGGCGTTGAGTTCCGCCAATCAACACGCAATGCCTCAAATTGGTTGGAAACGCCAGTGCCTAAGCTCCCCCTGTCTACCCTTTCATGTGCGGGACACAACGAAAACTGAGATGATCATTCTCCCGAATGGGAATCGAGTGCACAACCGGTGCTTTACAGGTACTTTTTTTTGAATACATCAATTTGACTATTATATTCTATGATAAAAACTTTAATATAAAACTCTATATTTAAAAAAACCCAGACAAGTCAAACTCGCCTACCGAGCGTTTCGTACTAATTTTAGGCTTGTAGTTTGAGAACTACTTATAAAAGTTGACACATTTATATTAGAACAAATTTTGTTTAAATAAATTACGGTTATAATATCTGT
>DWMZ01003519.1:0-12648 GCA_018249855.1 Eueides tales michaeli | reverse complement strand
TATATATAAATATATATATATATATATATATATATATATATATATATATATATATATATATATATATATATATATATATATATATATATATATATATATATATATATATATATATATATATGTATATTAATATATGTATCGTAATGTCCTTCCTCTAGTATCAGCGATACTGAGTTTTAAAATATATTCAAATTAAGTCCGTATACTTCGTTTCCTTCTCCGTATGTGTTTATATAATTACACAGATTACTATGGTGCGTTTTAATCCCAATCCCCATTATATACTGTACGCGTCATTTATATATAATATATACTGTACGCGCCATTTATTTGGTTTGTCCTAATTGCTAAATGAACGAAGTCTGAACATAAAGTTGTTTATATCCTTTGTATTGTTGTGGTTTTTTAACTTTATTCACGTTATCAAAACCTATGGGTATTTCCAGAACTAACAATTATGAGTTTTGGCAAGAAGTGAGATCTTGCATTACAAATATGGAAAAAAAAGAAAAGGTGAAAATTTATGGGTATTTCACAGAAAAAAAATATTAAAACTTGTGATTGTAGTGTATTTCATACAAAATGAGTGAATACGCCAGCAAATTTAACGAAGTCTGGCTTATAAGTTGTACTTCCCGTTGAGCTACAATATTGAAATAGGTATGAAAACTACGGTTGTCGAGTTCGACTATCACTTGATCGGACTTTCTATTCTTTACATCGCTACGTATAAAGCCACATGCGAATAACGCAATCAACATTAAAATTATTTATTTTTTAACTTTGGCGTTGAACTTAATACAAGACAATAAGCAAAGGTACAAATATAATTGTATAGCAAATATTTTCAAATTCCATTTACAAAACGTGGCGAAAACGAATTAATGGAAAGATAACATAATCTGCCCCGAGGATTGTAAACCCCGTACTTACTATACTATCACAAAAGAACACAATGTGTCTCTTATAATGAATTTAATCCTGAATTTGACTGAACTCTTGAAATATTTTATTATAATCTACGTAGCGAAGTGAGACCGTAATACCGATGAGTTGTATTCTTAACGTTGCTAATGTTAATGTTTATATTAAATCTTTTTAGAAAATCTTTTTCTCGAGCTTTAACAACGCATATCAGGCAGAAAGTGGCGAACGGGACACTATCTTAATGGAAACGTTAGTATATTAACACTAGGTTCCCAAGTTTCCCCTGCCTACCCTATTATGTGTGGGATACAGCGTTAAGCTAAAAAAATATTACTATAATATGTAAAACAAGGTCAAGTTACTCTTAGCTTTAATCTTAGAAAAACATCAATCTGACTTACATAGGTATAAAGTAATATGTACGAATATATTATCATCTCACAAAATAATTTTCGATAAATCTAAGAATTAAAATTACACAGCTTAATGGAGTCTACAGTTACTAAATTTTGTAACAAATTGACGGCAATCTTGGCCCGCGAAGAGAATTACTGTTTGTTTTCGAGCTGGAGAAATTCATTTGTTCGCGTTCGTTCCACCACTCAACACTCAATGCCTCAAATTGGGTCAAAACTGGGGAATGGAACAGAATGTCTTAACACTAAATTTCCAAAATCACTCTGCTCTGGTGAACAGTGTCCTTTATATAAATTAAGATACGTTTAAACATATGTAAGTGACTCAATATATTAAGCTCAACCTCTAAAGTTAGCACGTCGGTGCGACACGACGCGCTCGTACGTTACTTGTGTAATCCGCTTCTCTCAGCGGGCTCGTCGACACCTGTATGTGTACACTTGTACTTGGTGTAAGAGAACTTTCTTGTAAGTATTTGTTGTTTTGTCAACTTACGTAATACAAGCGACACAGGCGCGGCTTCGCCCGCTTATGCTTATTGTTATATTAGAACAAAATTATACGAAATTACACCGTATGTATTTAATTCTGTTATTTAAGCTATGTTGTTGTAAAGTTTCATCTTCAACTAGTCTATAGTTTGGACTTGATGGTGGAACAAACATTTATCCTCATAAACTTTCAAATTATAATATAAGTAGAATATGAGTTGGTACATTATTAATGAAAGGTTCATCTTTATTAATTAATAAGACGATAATAAATTTACATATAATCAATATTATTATTAATTTACACTGGCCGCCAATAAGAATTTCTGTGCAACCAAACCAATATTGGCATCAAATGAAAGTTTAAGCTTGAATTTTACAATTCAATACAACATGAAAAAAAGTCTACAAATCATCAATCATACAGTACACTACACAGTACAGTACACTGTACAGTATAGCTTATACATCCAAACAACACAAAATAATTAATTATAAGCAAATATTATAAGGAAAGATTAAACAATATTTTTATCAGGCAAAGCCGCGTCTGTATCGCTAGTACTATATACGACAAGAAGTTGGTCGCAAGTAATAACGATCTAACCGAGTACAGCAATTAGTTTACTAAAGTTATATATATTAACTGTAGTAGCTTCCGCAAGTGAAGCAAATGACATAATAGCGGCAGTTACTCGGGGGTCCCTCAAGACTCCCGCTGAAAATTTGTATTTAACAAATAGAATAAGAAGGGTCTGCGTAAGCCTTCATTTACAGTTTTTAGTCTTTGAGTCGTAACAACGAGGTTCATTACTTGTGTTTTTCGACTTCAAACAAGCTTCGGCTGGGTCTGGTGAATTAATATTTACGTTATTTTTAGAGCTATGATTACGTAATTTTCAAAGATCAATGAATTTGAGGATACACTCCTCATTATTTAAAAAAATGTTTCAATTATCTCAATATGGTTCTAAAAAACGAATAGTGGATGTATTCCGGATATATATATATATATATATATATATATATATATATATATATATATATATATATATATATATATATATATATATATATATATATATATATATATATATATATATATATATATATATATGTGCTTATAAGCATCGTATACTGTAGCAATAACATTAGAAATTTATTCGCAATCTTTGTCTTTTGAAACACGTCGTAACACTGCTGGGTGATATTTAATTTGTAATAAAAACAAAACGTTTAATTACATTTTACTTTCTATTATTAAAAGTGAAATATAAGAATCTCCATTAAATTACAATACAAGGCTTATTTTTATTATGTTCATAATTTAAATTAAATATTGATATAAAGAAATCTTAATACTCATTCTGTATTCTATAATAGCTGCTATACATTCAAAGATTATTAAGTATAATGTAGTGATGAATGTTTCAACGTTAACAATTCGTTTATGTCTTACATTACTATACTACTATTAAATATGGCGCAATTGATGTCGCCCACCGAGGGTTCCTTATCAATACCATGATTGTAGGTCAACGGGAAGATGAATTATTTGTAGAAATAAAAAAATAAAAAACAGTAAGGAAGTTGTTCTCACAACAGAAAGAATTTTTTGGCCCAGATACATTTGAATAAAAGAGTCAAATAGGCATAAATATTTGATATTTTGTATTAAAATCCTATTTTAAGGGTCAATGATTAACAATACACTCACCTTCACGCTGTATCCTGGACATGGCAGGGTAGGCAGAGGGAACTGGTGGCATTGCGTGTTGTGTGGCGGTTTTTTATTTATTTTTATTTTTTTTTTAGCTTCACACTGTATCCCGCGCAAGGCAGGGTAGGCAGAGGGAACCCGGAGACCTAGTGTCAAGACTTCCGTTTCTCACTTTCCGCCGATTTTCGAGGCATTGCGTGTTGAGTGGCGGAACTCAACGCCGCGCTTTGCCTTAATACCAGAGCGAAGAAATGAAAACATTAAATATTTAAATTGAAAATATTAAATATTTCATTTCCTCGACTGGGGATCGAACCCAGAACCTGTCGGTTATAGGCAACGCTTGTACCGCTGCGCCACGACAGGCCTCGTAACAATACAATAATTAAAAAAATAAAAATCATTGTTGTTTTCATTCTACCTTATATTTTACCTTAAGATATTTCCCGTAGATCTATATGGTACTTAACGAAACTCAGGTATACAATTTAACACATAGAGAAAATTTGCAATACAGATGAAAAACAAATCCGAAGCGTAAAATTCCTATGTATTTCATAGAAAAAGAAAATATAAAGAACTTACATTTGCAGTTCATACCAATAAAATGAGTAAGTCTATTAACTTTTTTCTCCGCTTAATCAAAACTTATATCCAGAAGATCGATAAATATATTAAATATATTATAATTATATTATAGATTAAATGTAATGAGACTTCGAGACCTGTCGTAATGTGTCGCACATTCGTGGGATTGAAAATGCGATTTTGGCCGAAAGTAAGAAATGATAATGCCTAAATGGGAACGGAGTGTCTTAACACTAGGTTCTCAATCTCACTCTGCTTATCCTGTTTTGACTAGGATACAGCGTAAAGCATAAAAGAATTACAATAGTACATCAATTCATATAAATTATGTGCGTGAACGCTTGTGAACTTAAATAAGATGTCCCCTCAACGAGTTAAGCTCTTGTGCGAGTCTGAGTCACACTTGAATTGTTTTTTTAACTAAATATTTTTTATATTTAAAATCATCATCACTGAAAATAGAACCAACATAACTTGGAAAGGAGACGACAAAATTCGCATTTAAATATTCCTACTTAACGTGTCACGTTCCACAGTTAAAGATTGATATTCTCTAAGAGCTCATAAACTTTGAGTATTCCTTAAAAATCTATTTATAATCTAATGATGCGATAGTGAATTGATCGAAATGCATATGAATGAGGCCGTCGTGGTGCAGTAAGAATATGTTTGACTGTAAACGTGGTCGTGGATTCTAATACACAGGACTATTTGTCTTTAATTATTTTCATAGACGCAGGCTCCTATAAGGTAAAGCGGGTACTTAAGTACGTACTCTGGTAAAAAGACAAAGGGTGTCTTTGAGTTTTGCCTCTCAACATGTGCCAGAGAAACGGACTGTCTTAACACTGGATTATCTGGTAACCCTATACTATATGCAGGTATAGTGTGATAATAAACCCAATTGACTATGTTATTTTTTTTTATAAATTCAGTTTAATATTTAAGTATCGACTCGAATATATAGGGATTATTTAATATAATTAGAGGCCAGTCGTGACGCAGACGTACTAAGCGTACAAGACTTTACATGTGACATATCATGGGTCCAATCGAGAAATTAAATATTTTATATGTTTACCTTTTCACTTTTGTAACAAAATGTAAGTTTCGCTACTCAATATGCAATGCCTTAATAAATCGTAAAGTGTGGAACGGAGTGTCTTTACCCTGGAATCCAATATATTCCCTCTGACTACCCAGCCATGTGCGGGATACAATGTGAAGTTAAAAAAAATGCGATTTTACTAAAAAGCTACTTTTAAGATGATAGTAATACAGGCGTAAGAGTTTAAGTCTAAGTTAATCTAAAGTTGTCACGTAAAACGCGCCAATACTTTTGCCCTGCCTTATATAAGTATAAAAGTAGATTAGAGCACTTCACATTGATTCATTTTATTGAGGAATTTCCTAAAACCTGCAAAAGTTGTAGCTCTTAAATTGCCAATCCGATTTTCCTAAAACATAGCTAGGGGCGAGAGACGACGAATAAGACTTCGTTCCCAAAACAGTTCATTCAGGAGCTATGGTGCCGCAGACAGACAGACACGTCAAGTATATAACAACATTTTAGCGTCGGGGGTTAAAATAGCATTTCGAATTTTCGTTCACAGCTTGCCTCTATTCTATTAGTAAGTAGATCGATAAAACATACATATGTAAATATATTTGCACCTAAACTGATCTCCTCTCAGCTAAAAGAAGATTAAATTTTCTCTTCTAGTATGGAAAATTGAAATTGTAAATATTTTTGAAAGGATTTTAAATATACTTCAAATACACTGTGTCGCACACGTGGCAAGGTAGGAACTAAAGTGTCTTAATGGGAACGGAATGTCTTAACACTAGGCCCCCAAGTTCCTTCTGCCTCTCCTACCTCGTGCGGCATACAGTGTGAAGCAGCAAAGAAAAAATGTTTCTAAGATTATTGGGAGGATTTTACGTTGTGTTGCCGACGTAAACTAAATTGCCATGCACAATTAGTGATAGCGAGTAGCTAAAATAACTATGTAGAAAAAAGTTATCTAAGAATTTAATATATAGAGACAACTATGTCCATATAATATGTTATAGTTCTATAGTATATAGGTAGTATAGTAATCTGCTACTCAGACTAAAACTTGGCTTGAGTAGTATGAAGACAAAATACTACAAAAGCTAATATTAAAAAACTTATAAATGTGAATAATGACAAAAAAACAAGTGAATAATGTTTTTAATTGCTTGTTTACGCCAGATTTGTAAAAGTTTATTTATAAATATACATTATTCATTTAAATAAAAATGTACATGTAATATCATACTATTTTAAAATAAATTATTATTGGAAATTAGAAAAAAATACTATACTTAAGAATATTTTTCTAATATATCAACATCTTCTTGGGACATGCCATCGAGCATAAAACAGAGTATTAATGACCGCTATATTCGTACTCGCATAAGCTGATTCTATAAAAATGTTCCATTGTATGTTTATGGAGGAAAATACAGCTTTTCTGGTTCTTTTCTGGTTTACAGAATAAATCTATAGACGCTAAATGAAAATAAAATAGCTAAGATATTACCTTAGAGGTAATATATTTGTAGACGCAATCCGAGAGCTGGTACTCTGGAGACTCTTCAGTCATGGCGGCCGCTTCTCCTATAGGTACTTGTAATTTATATTTTCTATTAAATAACAAGATTTTACTTTTAAGTACATAAAGCTTGTTATAGTAGTTAGGTTATAGTAAAAAAAATCTTTCTCAATTTATTCATAAAAGAACAATTGAAATGCGACAAGATTTAAACGTTAAGATAGAAATTTAAGTGACGTACTACTTAATGGACTCTCTTACATCAATAGGTTCCCACGTTCCCTGTCATAATATTTTTTATTATATTATACGCCACAAAAATAAATATATAAGTAACAAAACTATATAGCGGGTGAAAACAAGTATAAAGCGGGTATAAAGCGGGTGAAACCTAAATCGGATCGCTAGTTACATAATAAAGAGTAACCTTCGAAGACTCATGTAAATGAGCTTTTTTTGGTCGAACTTACTTGTGACAAGATGTTTGATTCAAACTTTGATATATTGTGTAACTTTAAGAAGTGGTTTGAATTATTTTCTTTTATTTTTACACCGGGTGATTCCATCTTAGAATAGGATTGGCCTGGTACTGATGGTGTTGTAAGAGGCGATTAAAGTACGTGTGGGAGTCACGTTGTTACCAATGACAACACGCATGGGTAGACTCAACCGGATTGTGGGGGTAGTAATCCCACTGCATCTCGCATTGGGTAATGCCGGGCCCCGGTACCCATCCACCCGGCAACGCCTGTAGCTCCTCTGGTATAACACGGGATCGAGGGTGGTGGTGATCACTCAATATCAATTGACACGTATGCTTGTTTGCCTTGGCCTTTACATGAATAAAAAGAAAAGGGTTCCGGACCTCAAAAGAATAGAATGCCTAAAGGATCAATTTATTTTCCGTTTGTCAAGACCATTTATTTCAAGATTGCGTGTGCGTATTAAATATAAATTATATAATATTACTTAATTGGTTTAAACATGCTTTTATCGTACTTAAAATATACGATTATTTAAATTAAAAATTGGGTAAAAAAAACAAATGAAAACATCTGCCAGCCCCCTAGTTTTCAAATAAAAATGTTTATTACAACTATACAGTGTATTAACGATTACAAAATGTGGCTATAAAATCATATTATATAAAGAAAAAATATTGATAAAGAGGAAATCTTACATCACTTGTATTTACTTGAAAGAATCATCATTAAGTTAATAATATATTTTAAGTTAAATTATAGTCGCGCGGCAAGAGAGAGATTTGTGTTGAACAATATTGTATGGCTTAGTCAAGACAGAGCTAAATGTACGGTGCATTACTGGGCATAGCTCGTATGTTTATTGTACTTGGTAAATGAAGATAAGGTACAGTAGTATTATACAAAATATTTAAACCACAATTTATACATAATGAAAGTGTTGTTTTAATTAAAATTCTATTTATTAGCAGAAGCTAATTAGTCTGTATTTCTCATAGCAGGGTAGACAGAGGGTAACTAATACTTCCGACCACTGAAATCCAAAAATAGTGTTGAATTCGCAATAGGCAATCAAATATACATTGTTTTCTACCTTTACAGTAATATATTATTGGTAGTTTTTAACATAGTATTAAGACATTGGGTTCCGTCTCCCATTTACCATAGAATTTAAAATATATACAAGAGACCTGTCCAACGAGAATGGGTGTATGTTCGATCTCCACTCGAGGAAATGAAATATTTAATATATTCATTTTATAAGCCTGGTCGTACAAGAACGGAAGAAGTTGAATGGGAACAGAGTGTCATAACACTAGTTTCCCAACTTTCCTCTGCCTACCCTGCAATATACAAGCTACAGTGTGAAGCTGAGAGAAAATTATGATTAATCTATTATATTGCAGAATAATTGAAAATAAAGAGAATGTTCTGTAATTAATTATATTATTATAAATGGGAAGAGTTTACTTCGTTAAACATACTAATGTTTAGAACTACTGGAGCGATTTCATTTTTTTTTTTCGACAACCTGGTACATGAAAGAAAAATGTATCATACACTAAAAGAATTTTAGTGCTTGCGTCAACGCTGTAAGACGCAAAAACTATGCATAAGGAAAGTGTTTTGTTAGAAAGTTATAAAAACGCCGATGACAGGTATATAAAAATTATAAAAATATAAACGAATATTTTAAAAACTTTTTAGATCAAAATTTTGACATATCAAAAAATAAGTTTTTAACCTGAAGGGTTAACAAAAATCAATTTACCAAATTCCCTGAGTTAAGTAACAAATAGTAAAAGGCACGTTATTACAATCGAAGTTACGGTCGGCTACTACGGCAAGACAAACACGCATGTTCCATTTCACGCTGAACTGAGAGCGACGTGATTAATTAGAGACTACCGTAGACCTGATGTACTGTGGGATGCCTTTTAGGTTACAATTATGTCAAGAGTATATAAATATATAGGTACATATTGTCGATCAGTCGTTATTACACGATTACCAAAAAAGGGTTATATTTTTCGTACGTATCTTGTATGTACATAACATTCTTTACTGCCTCATACCTTCAGAAATGCTGAATGGATTTATATAATTATTTGTTCTTAGATCTGTAATTTTAAAACAATAAACAGGCCGCTATAGGAAACTGTGAAACAGTTTTTTTAAAGATTCACATTTCTTCCAATATGTTAAAGTTTACAAAGGGAACCTAGTTCCGTTCCTATCTATATCCCATACACTACGGTTCAGCCACACAACGCCTCCAGAATTCAGCGAAAAATAGGAAAAAGAACAGGTTTCCAAGTCCCATCTACCTGCCCTGCCATTTGCGGGATAGTGCGTGAAGCTAAATTAAAAATTATTAACTAAAGTAAGAGTCAAATAAATAACCTTCGTTGTTCCACTGCGACACGACTGTGTTGTCTCGTTATATACCACGTGTAGGCTTTATTATATTTGCACTTCTTACAATGTCTGCTTTTTTATTAACTCAGTATTGAATGAAAAGTAAATATTTAACCAACTGTACACAACGTGCTCGAGTTTCATCAATTTTCTGTTTAAATATACATTCATATTACCTTTATATGTATGTATTTTTTTATTTATTGTCACTTCTAAGGTGATTGTACTGGAATGAGCCAGCGTCTTCTATAGTTAATTAATTTAAATCATATTGAAAGTAATATTTCATACTTAGAATAGTTTACAAGTGCACGAGTTCAAATTATGCTACCTGCTACTTTAATTCATTTTCGCATGCTCCGGTAGATGAAACGCATAGTCGATGTCAGCAACTCAACGCGCCATCCACCATCTCCATAATACCATATTAATAGTACTAGTAGCTCAGATAACCGCCAAGCTTCATAATGATATAGTGTTTACAAGTGGGACATAGTCGCTGGAAAAAACTAAACAAGATATGCTCATTCTAAATAAAGATAACTTTAATTTAAAACGAGATTTATGTTTGTATCCATATTATAATTAAAAGCAGAGCAACGTGGTGAGAGAATAAAAAGGTGATATTACTTTTGCTTTATGTTTGTGGTCGCAGCGCTAAATTTGAATTAAATTTAAGAAAAATTCACATTTTTAATATTAGTTTGAATATATTGAGGAACTTTTAGGATTTTTTTATTAATTTACATTAACAGCAAAATGGCTAACACATTAGACATACATACAAATAGACTCAAAACTTATATTACAACTCTAACGTGTCATGTAACTACCTGCGCACAAACCACATACACAAGAATAGTGAACAGAGCTAATGTTCAAACAACAACATTAATGATCTACTCGTCTACGTAATTAACGAACAGTTCACTGAATTATGACTTGACAAGACAAACAATAGAGCATCAATATATTATATATTCACGTTTAAACTGAAGATAATTTTTTGTTCAGAAACGGCTGATAAGTCATACTTTACTTGTTATTTACAATCATCTCATAGGAAGTTTGACCGGAGGAAGTAATTTGCAAGTTAAGTAGCGACCGGCGAGTCGAGGACAAGGGTTCAGGATTCAATCACTAGTGTATTGGAGTTACGTAGCAGTAGCTCTCGTTTTTAATAAAGACTAAAGAGAAAGGAAGAAATGTATGAATGAATATTAAATAAATGGAGCTACTCAATTTATATACATTTTTTTGTTCACGATACGTTATAGGTTCACGTGTATATCAGGGTAGGCAGAAGGAACCTGGGTATTAAAACTCTGTTCTCATTAAGGTACTGTAATTCAACAACTATTTCGTGTTCAGTGGCGGAACTCAACACTGCGCTATGCTTCATTACCAGTGCAAAGAAAATGAAAATATTTAGTATTTTATTCCCTCAAGTGGGAATCGAACCCACAAACAGCCGTATTATGTCCCTGCGCCATGACAGTCTTCAATATTGAACATATGAATATTAGGAAATATATAGGACGGTTTATTTACATCTGAGCCTAATACAGGCATAGTTTGTATATTAATATGCGTATCAGTTGCCGTTATAAGGAAGCTGATATACTTAAATAAAATAATGGAACGTAAGAGTGTACCACCAAAGTATTATGTCCTAACTGTACTAACCTAGAGTAGTCTGTTAAATATGTAGATTGTTTCAAGGATGTACAAAAAAGGCTAACATTGATTATTTTGATGGGGTTTTCTACTCTCCACAAGACTTAAAAGTTTCTATATATTTTATAACATACTTATATCTAAGAATCAAATATTTTTTCTCGGCTTGACGCTGTGTCCTGCACATAGCTGGTTATACAAAGAGAACGTAGTATCAAAATACTCTACACTTGTTAAGTCATGAAATGGTGCATATTAGCATGTATGTACGTGTGAGTATACGATACAGACGAAGTGGCGCCAAAACAAATACAGCGCGACAATGATACAGATACAGCTGCGATACTGTTTCCAATTATTTTTTTTGTTAATAAAAACTCAAGAGATTTTTACCAAAAACTTTATTTACTTTAAAAAAATATATATTATAAAGTTAGAAAAATGCGGCGTTGAGTTCCACCACTCAACGTGCAATATTTTCAAATTGTCTTAATTTTAATTGCTGGGTTTTTAGGTGCCCTACTCCTACCGTCAGCTGGATACAGAGTGAATCTACAAAAATAATAATATTATGTTATATGCTACGAAATGAAATATATAGCCTACGTTACTTGTTGTTTCTCTGGGTCTCAATTTAAAATTTCTTTGAAAATACAAAGAGAAGACCCTCCGTTGATATTTTATAGTACAGTAAGGCTTTTGCTAAAAATAGAATCGACTGCAGTCGGTCAAAGGTATTTTTACTATTTTTAAAGTGTTATTCCACACTTAGGAAAGAAAAATATTAAATTTAAAACCGTATAAAGATGTGGACGAAGCAGGATTTGAACCTGCGCCTCTTGAAAACTGTTCAAGCGCTCTGACCACTAAGCCACGGATGGCTTAGTGGTCAGAGCGCTTGAACTTACTAAATTTAGTATCGGTCAAAGGTAATTTTAAATTTACTGTTGGCAGCGACGGTGATCGGCGATGTTCCCGCGGAGCATTGGTATTGTTATAACACTGTGTGTTGTAACAATTAATGAGAATTATATATTAGCGTGTCATGGTACAGTGCACAGGCACTGCATGTGGGTTTCATTCCATACTCACAGGGACTTATATAAATATACTTTTACATTTAATGTAAGTCGAAATATCCTTGAAAGTGTAAACTATTCTAACCACTCGCCGTGTGATCCCGGCTTAGAATAGGATCACCCTGGTACTGATGGTGTCGTACGAGGCGACTAAAGTACGAGTGGAAGAGTCACGTTGTCAGCAATGACAACACGCATGGGCAGACTCGACCGGATTGTTACCACCCCCGGCATTTAAAACCGGCGTTAAGTAGTGACCTTGGTCACTGC
>DWMZ01003518.1:0-12649 GCA_018249855.1 Eueides tales michaeli | reverse complement strand
AATATACGTTAATAACGTTCTTTAACTATGTATTAGATTATATTATGATTTTGAATGAAACAAATTTAACTGGATTAATTGTGTATATTGTTTTCTGTACACTTTTGGAAACTCGACGTTTTGAACACTTTGCAATAAAAATTATAATAGGATTTTATGGATACATTTTTAATGTATACTTTCAGCAGAGAAAAACTATGCACGATTAAATAATGTGGTTTTTACTGTTTTGTAAGTCGCACTAACTTGACATCGCCCTTTATTTAACAATTCAAAAAAAAGATCCGAATATTTTTAAGATATGAAATGCCGATTCAGAAAAACTTTCACACACGTCCTATTTGTAGATAAAATGATATTTTGTTTCCAGCTACTTGTAGGCATAAGTTGTATTATATTGTATCGAAAATATTTTTGTATGTAATCCAATCACACCGCTATTGCAGGGAACTGTTGGGCCGTGTTCATATTACATAACGATCGTCCCCTTTGTATTTTCTAGTTTCAAATGAAAATAACATATATACTGGTAAAAAAAGGGTTTAAAATCTTTTCTTTTCACTTTCACGCTATATCCCCCACATGGCAGGGTAAACAGAGGAAACTTATACTCCGTTCCGTTTCCCAATTTCCGCAGAACTTATGACATTGCGTGTTGGCAGAACTCAAAGCCGCGCTTTTACACGCCAAAACGATAAAATCTGTAACCAGTGTAGGCCAATTTGTACTGAGGATTGAGTATTGAATATTAAATATTTTTATTTCCTGGTTCTGGCAACGAGGCAAAGTGTGGCGTTTAGTTTCGCCAATGACTCTATGCAGCGGAAAGTGGGGAACGGAAATGTCCTAATTGCCACAGAGTGTCTAAACTCTATGCTTGGTTGCGGAATACAGCGTGAATTAAAGAAACAATAACCAATCCTACAATAACCAAAACCCAAAATTTATTTTTAACTTTATATTGTACTATAGTTTATTGATAATAATTTCATATAAAATTTTCTTCATTTTCTCATTTTATATTAAATTTACAATATATTTAGCACTTGTTTGTACTTGCAATAATATGATTTTACATTTGTAGAGCAAAAACATTGATTTATGAAACGAAATAACAATACTTATTGAATTCACAGTCGGTTGCAATAAAATTTGAGAAATAGCTAGAACAACTATACGGTATTGAGGTCAACGGCATTATATGTTTGTACAGAGTGTACATAATAATATTTTTCAATATTTTACATATTCACGCATTTTATATAGTTTCGGAACAAAATGTGAAACTTAAACGTCGTATAAGGCAAAAGTTTAGAGGCCTATTGTGACACGTCGTAGCGCGACAGCGATGCCTTGAGTTCCGCCATTCAACACGGAATGCCTCAAGAAAAATTGTGAGAATTTTAATCAATAATCATTATATTTTCAATATTTTTAAAGAAGACATACTTACTTAGAAAATAAAATTTTGTAATATAAGTGTGTATCTGGAGGCAGACGTCCAATTACAACAACTACGCAATAGACGGAAAGAAATAGACGGGATGGATTAATAAAAGTTATCCTCTGCTTACTCTACTTTATGCGGGATACAGCGTGAAACTAAGAAGATAACGAGGCGATATATGATATATTACCAAAGAAACAGAGATGTTTATACGAGTATATGATATATGACCAAAAAAAAACTAAATAAAACAAATAAAGTGAAAAAACAAAGCTAGTGTCTGATATGATATTGATTCATTTACATAGTACATTAAAGTTTACGGTTACTTTTATCCCATGGTAACCCTTTTAAGTTCAATAGGCGAGATGTAAATAGGAGTTAGTCCGCGGTCTTTTAGGCTACCATTCTATTTTAATGTTTATTTTACTCTGTTGTTATTCTATGTTTTTAAATAGTCCATATTCCTTTTCGTTTCCACGTTTTAAAAAATATGTAGAGTTTGTAAAGAAATAACTAGGATATGTTACTTTTTGTTCTCCAAGTAGAACGGAAGTGTCTATGAAAACAGATGGCCTTAACACAAAGTTCTTAAGGTTCCTTTGCCCTACACTATTATGTGCAGGATACAGCGTGTTGTACATGTTTAGAAAAAAATGAGTATTAATTTATCGAACCGAAAGTTATATTTAACTAAACAAAGCTGTAAATGCAGTGATGGACTCAGATTCACTGAAGAAATTAACTATTTTTATTTTCCTGTTCTTGCTGGGTAAATGCCATCATGTTACAGCGGCAAAGTGTCTAACTGTAAGTGCAGCGGTTGTAGGTTTAAATCCTTCTCGCTCACATAAAAACCGCGCTTGAGTTCCCCCATTCCATATGCAACATCTTGAGAAATTGAGTGGCTCGTCTGGGACATAGTTTCCTAACACTAGGTTATCTACTCTACTGTAGGGGATAAAGCCTGAAACAGTAAAAAGGAAAATGAAATACATACTTACTTTTCTTTGTATACTACAAAAAAAGAATACCTAAAAACATAGTATTTTTTAATTTTCCACGCATTTCTTATTTATAATATATTTACTCACTCACTCACTCACTCAGATTCACGCTGTATCCCGCATATGGCAAGGTAAATTTACTCTTAGAAAGTTGTTTATCTGATTTCGATACTAAAACACACAACGTAAATTTTATGTTTAGTTAGCGATTTTACTTTGGATACAATTTTAAAATGAAAATTTTTAATTTTTTATCAATTTTAATATCAAAAACAAATTCTTGAGTCAATTAAATTTTTGTTTTTCGTGTTTTTTAGACAATTTAAATGAAAAAATCGAAATCCGCCGAAATCGAACCGAAATCGAAACGCCGGATTTTAAAAAATGTATAAAAATAAATATGTGCGATTAATCCAGTTAAATTTGTTTAATTTAAAAGGATCAAAAACATTTTCATGTAAATGTCTGTCGCGTCAATTTGATTAGGACTAAAATATAAAATATATTAAACATCTTCCTATAAACAAATAACGAACAGTATTTTATTTAGGATTATAACCTAAATACCAGCTTATGTGACATATATTCATGTTTTTGTTCATGGACGTAGGTGCATTTCGGAATGGTTTTATAGGCCATTACCTTGAGGGATCACCCTGTATTAAACCATGCTTATTAATTCTATGCGCTCGAAAGCTTTTTACTGTGTAAATAAACACCCGCGTTTAACAAGATTTAGTGAATGAAAAAAATTGAAATGGCGTTTTTCGGTTAATTTTGTTGAGTTTTACATTTTTGAGAGCGCATTTTTTTGTCGTGTCTTGTGCAGTGAAAATAATGTCCATATAGTTAGGAATGATACAAACATGAATTTTATAGTTACAGTTTCTTTAAAAGACTTTGTTTTTACTCGTAAGCAACGTCTACTTTTTGAGATAGATTATATATAGATTGAGTGGTGGATCTAAACACCGCGCTTTGTCTTGTTACATAATTAAGTAGAGAATATACATTATTTATTCGGGGATGACTGGGAATTCGAATCCACAGCAATCGCACTTACATTCAGAAGGTGTATCAAAGTTGTCATAAATTTTTTTGTATAAATATACTTTCTTTTTTCATTTTTGTCAAATGACATAATATGCATACTATCGTACAATTAATTCTTTTCCATAATGTATTAGGAAAACGGAAATATCATCATTACGACTAAGAGGCCAGACGAGACCAAAATTACTGACTGTAAAAGTGTTCTAAAAAGGTGAGGCCTGTGGTGGCGCAGCTGTAAACGACAGGTTGTGGGTTCGACCCCCACTTGAACAAGTTAAATATATTTACTAATTAAATATTTAATTTTTTAAAATTAAATATTTAATTTGATATATGATATTTTCAAATTAAATATTTCATTTTATATTTTCAAATAGAATTCTTAATATGTTCATTTCTTCGCTCTGGTAACATCTGGCAAAGCGGAGCGTTGAGTTCCACTATTCAAAACGCAATGCCGCAAATTCGTTAAAAAGTGGGGAACAGAATGTAGTGTCTTAAGACAAGGTTCCCAAGTTCCGTCTGTCTACCCTGCTCTGTGCGATGCAATAGAATTTTATAAAATATCTTTTTATTTAAATAAAATTTTATGAATTGAATATTATTGATCATTTACGATGTAGACGGAGCAACTCAAGAGGGATCCACTAGTCCCGAAAGTTGCTGAATAAGAAATTGTTTTAAGATTTATCATAATTTTTTTATATTTTAGTTGCGATATTTATTCATTTTTAGTAAATATTTATCAATGTGAGGGTTGTGAGTTTAATTTCGATTCTGGGCAATAATTGATGTGCATATACTCAAGGTAACAGAGCGTAGTATTCATTTCGCCTTTCATCTCGTTGTTTCAAACTCAAAAGGAAATTTTAGATCGCAATGTTCTTATATACTTTTGCCAATTTTTAAATAATATTCAACAAATTATTAAAAAAGTGTAAATTTGCGCACATACGATGCACATTTAATGTAGGACTAAAAACACAAAATATTTTTCTATTTATTTTAAAACAATAACTAATGATATCATTGACATTTACTTATGTTGAACCTAAAACATATATCTGTGTTTCACATAGGAATCCTGGGAATCTAGTTTTAAAATACGCGGCGGAAATCAACGCCCTATATTCATATATGTACATATTGTCATCTTTTTAAAATAATTTTGGAGCCGATGATATTCAAGAAAAATTAGAATATGGTTTGTAGTCCCATTATTTTCAAAAAGTGCAAAATTATTTTATACAGGGTCAAGCTATTAGCGAAGAAATGAAACATTAAATTGAAAATATTAAATATTTCATTTTGTCGAGTGGGGATCGAACCCACAACCTGACGGTTACAGTCACACGCTTGTGCCGCTGCGCCACGACAGGCAAGTTATAAGTATAGATTTAATTTAATTAAGTTAAAATCGAACCCACAACCTGTCACATATAAAGTGCCTTTAAAAAGTTAGCAATATAACACAATAAGCCGACGATATAAGTTAATTAAGCAATAAGTTATACCTTACAGTAAGTAGTGAACCATTAAAATCCAATACACGATCAACAATGACTGTGAAACGTTGAATTTGCAAGAATCAAAGTGCTATTACACATACTAATTTGTTTAGATAATGGATATAATTACCTCTTTAATGTGATGTGTGAGCTTTATGGCATATTGTTTACAGATGACGGTAGTAATGAGGAATATATGTATTTAGAAAGTTGCGGGTTAGATCTCTGTCCTAAGCTATAAGTTATATTTAGCAAATTTAAGCTACTTTTAAGAAAGAAAAATACGTAACGAGATTTGAACCTGGTTCATTTAGAAACCGTTAAAGGGCTCTGATCAACTATGTTATACTAAATAATTTAGTTGAAATAAGCCTAATAATAAATAATATACTTGAAATTAGCTATTTTCTCGCTCTGGTAACATAACAAAATTGTATATGAATTGCCTCGAAAATGAAACAGAACTGCTTGTGTTTTATTGTTAGGTTTCTTCTGCCTTCCCAGCTATATACGAAATACGGCGTGAAACTATATGAGTATAGCTCACTCTCTCAGCTTCATAATGTATCCCATTTGAGAGTGTTAAGACACTCCGTTCCGTTCCCCACTTTCCTTCGAATTTCAAGCATTGTGCTTTGACAAATATATATGACGAACCATATTTTATCAACATTTCGATTCAAAAAAACCAAGTCAAGAAATAAAAAGCTTTGAGCAATATTCTGCATACGTCAGGTTGGGCAGAGGGACTTGAAACGTAGTGTCTTTATAGGAAGGGAGTGTCTTTCCCATTAAAACTCTTTAAGCCAAATTTCAGGAATTACCTGCGTGTTGAGTGGTGGAACTCAACGCTATACCTTCTTACAAGTAAAAAAGAAATTATAAATGTTTAATTTTTCCGTCGAGGATCTATCCCAGAACCTGTTGCGTATATATTCGCACGCTTGTGCGTCTGCACAGTAACAGGCCTCAAAGAAACTAACAGAAATATAAATAAATGATTAATTTATAAGTATATTTGAAACTAATACTTGCTTTACGTTAGAAACATTCCACCTGACATGTTGGACAGGTTATTTCAAACTTTGCAATGACATTACTTTGTTCGCTTCGCTTGGCAACTTTTACTAGTTTCGCTCACTTTTTTGATAGACATTTTAAAAGGATGGCAATGTGTTTTTTTAATTGGTGTCTGAAAAAAAAGTTAAAACCCTAATAGGATTACTTTTTTGTCCGTTTGTCAAGAAAATCTAGAGATCATGTGGAGGTAAAAATCTGAAACTGATATTAAATAAACAAGTCTACTACTATAATCATTAGGAGCATACAAAAATATTAGGCTTCTAAGTCTAAGTAATATATACAAAAAAACACCACGGTTACAACTATTGGAACAAGTTAAAACTCCTTTGTTTTTATACGATTATTAGCATATCAGTTACGTCCTGAGGCCTGTCATGGCGCAGGGGAAATGCGTGCGTAAATACAGGTTGTGTTTTGATTCCCTAATAAAGAAGATGAAATATTTAATATTTTCATTTCTTCACTCCTATAATAATTTAAAGTGTGATGTTGAGTTTCGCCAATCAACACTTAATTTATCAAATTAGGCGGAAAGTGAGCACAGAATTGTCTTAATGTAAACGAAGTATTACTAGAGATCTAATTATACATGAATTTAAAAAAAACTTTTACATGCAATATTTATATTTCACTTTTTTCATTAATTAGAAGAAGAAATTAAAATATATATTTTCCTTTTGTTAATTTCATACAAACAGCCTTCACGTACAAATGCTAATGAAAACAAAACTATGGAAGTTCTAATTAAAGTTTCGTAGATTACAGGTACAATAAATGTAAATATTAGTAGAATGTACATTTTGTTTGTATTTAAATAATTTATATACCAATCGTGGCGTAGGAAGTACAAGCGTGCGACTGTTAACGGTTCAAGTTTTAAATTTGATTTCCAGTCGAGGAAAAATTAAACATTTTATATTGTACGAGTAGAAGATTCACGTTGTCAGCAATGACAACACGCATGGGCAGACTCGACTGAATTGTTACCACCCCCGGCATTTAAAACCGGCGTTAAGTAGTGACCTTGGTCACTGCGTTTCGCATTGGGTAATGCCGGGCCCCGGTGCCCATCCACCCACCTTACAGACCGGCAACGCTCCTGTAGCTCCTTTAGTTTTACACGGGACCGTGGGCGGCGGTGATCACTTACCATCAGGTGACCCGTACGCTCGTTTGCCGTGTCTTATCCATAAAAAAAAAAAAAAAATTGTCATATTCATCACTTTGGTGACGAACCAAACTGCGGTGTGAGATATGCTACAATAATTCCAGAATTCACTAGGTTCCCATGTTCCCTGTGCCTTCCCGGCTAAGTGTGAAATTAAGTGTGACGCTAAACAAGTAATAAAATAATAAAATCGGCCGAAGCGCCACGATTTCACTTCGAAAAAGTGAACTTTTTTCACTTCCTTTATTTCCTTTATTTGGTAAAAACATAAAACGCGGTTCATACACACAAAACGAATGTCTTGAAAATCTTTTGCTTAATTTCTTTAGTCTATCCAGATTTTTAAATATTGGCATAAATAAATTTAAAATTTTATTGGCTTTATGCAAGCTTTAGATCGGACTTTAAAACTTTAGAATTGAAGTTTCACAAAGCCTCAAACGTGTGTAGGTGTAAAATGTATGTCTTGAGAATTTAGCACTGAAATATATGAAAATATTGAATTTAAAATGTTGAAATCGCTATTAACCTGAAAGTTATCAGTTTAATTAAATAATAATATCTTTGCTAAGACAAAGTACGAAAATAAATTCCGTCAACTTGAAGTTAAAACGCAACAAAGTATCTCATAGTTAATAGAAAACCATGCACGTAAAATCATATTAAAAACGCAATGACGTGCAAAATGTTCAAATAAAATGGCAAGCTGTTTTGTCCTCTGATTCAAAGCACGTATGTAATTATGTCCTATTGTCTCTTGTTTTACAGACATTATTGTGCCATTGCATGGTTTTATTGGATTTTTTTTTATTTTAAGCCTTAATTTATATATAAAACGGCGTGTAGCTACGTGCCTCCAGAATACAGCAAAAAGTGGGAAACGGATGTTTTAATGAGGACGGAGTATCTCAACACTAAAATCCCTTCCCTGTGCCCTACCTTAAATCCCTTCTCTGTCTCTTGCTATAATAGAGGGATATTAGCGTAAAGCCTAAATATAAGTTATCATGTTAAAGTGCTTTTGACTCAAATTGTTTTTGGTAGAACGAAATTTGTATGAACGAGCTCACTTAATGCTGACATTGCTTGACATTTATTTGTCAAGCGATGTCATATGCCATATGTTGAAGAAATTTTGGGTGAAATATATCGAGGATAAATTCGGTAGATAATATTTATATACTTATACATCTGGGCGGTTAAGGCGGTTGGTGATTCGATTTCCATTTGAGTAATTAAATATTTATTATTTTTATATTCTTGCTCTAGAAACTAGAAAAAGCGCATAGTTGAGATTAGCTCAACGCCTAATACCACACCAATTCGGAGGAAGACAGCGGAAAGTGCGTAACGTAAGGTTTAAAGGTAATCGGAGTGTCTTAACACTAATTTCCTATGTTCTCTCGCTGCCTACCCTGCTATGTGCGTGTACTGCGTGAAGCCAAAAAATGTTAAATGAATAAACACTCCGTTCCAAATCCACTGCTTTGCCTCGTTACAAGGACTCTGAAATATAAATATTATATTTCATTATTATTTTACCAAAAATTCTCATAATATTTGTATATGCGAACGACAATTTCCTGTCGTTAATAAACCTCAAGATTTATATCTAGTCTGGATCCTATCAGGCTGTACGTAAATCTAATTACTTTCTGAGTAAGAGGGCCACGACGTTCAATTCAGACGACTTTGCTCTTCGTTAAATATAAGGTAGGATATTGTAATAAATAATTTACTTAAAATGAGTTTAAGTAAAAGTGGTATAAAAGAATGAGGCTTGTCATGACGAAAGGGCATAAACGTGCAAAGTAAGATGCAATAGTTATAAATACTATTGCCGCTAAGGGGAATGAAACGGAGTATTTTCATTTTGAAATTTGGTTGGATAGTAATTTACATTTATTTTTACTATTTTTAAAGTGTTATTCCACACTTAGGAAAGAAAAATACTAAATTTAAAAAAGTATAAGATTTGAACGAAGCAGGATTTGAACCCACGCCTCTTGGAAACCGTCCAAGCGCTCTGACCAACTAAGCCATTCGTTTTGCATTCTGCCTCGTTCACTTGAACAAAGAATTTAGTAATTTACATTAGGGACAAAAACTATAACAAATTTATAATATTTTAGGTTATTTCAATCAAACATTGTCAGGTTCAGTTTTGTTTTCACAATCATTAAACTGTTACAGATCCCGCGGTGGACGAATTCAGCTCGCATTTCTTATTTATTTTTATTTTCCTACCTTGGTAGACATAGTGCGGTATTGAGCTCTGTAAATATTTTGACAACTCTAACCAATTTATTTATTTTATATAAGTCAAAAAAAAAGGAAAAATATATATATTTCATAGCTTAACTCAGTATCTCGCACATAGCAGAGAATACCTGGGATCGTAGTATTATGGTACTCTGCTCCTCATACTTCCTCCCCACTTTTCGCTAATTGTAAGTATGTTGAATGGCAGAATTCAACGGCGTGCTTTTTCTTGAAAATGGAGAAAATAAATATTTCACTGTTACAAAATGATTTATTGCTTATATTTTAGTTTAAAATAAAACTATGTTAAAAACACTTCAAACGTAAAGCACTTTATCTAACTTTTACGTCTGTTCCCAAAAACGGTGAAAAAATTTAGTCTGACGATAATTTGAACAACTTTTTCCTCCCCTGTTATAAGTTTTGACAAGTTATCACGGATCTACGAGCATATTGCATATCATTTTATGGGCCATCATTTTTTATATAGAAATTAATTTTAGTTAAGTCTACATGAATTTTTAGTATAAAAGTTTGGATCAAAGCACTCTCGAGGGTACCTTTACTTAGGGGAATGAATCGGTTTCTGGAATATTCTTATCTTTAAGACATAGTACGACGTTGAGTTGAAAGAGAAAAATTGAATCTCGTGATATTGTTCTACTCGTTCAACCTTAGGGTTTTGGGTTCGATACTACGTTGTAGGCTTGATCTTCACTTGAAGACTTAAAATATTGAAATATATTAATATTTTAATTTCTGTTCTCGGATAATAAGGTAAAGTACAGCGTTCCGTTCCTCTACTTACTATGCAATGCCTAAATATCAGAGAGAGAGTGAGAAAGGAGTGCCTTAACTCTAAGTTCTCAAGATCCCTCTGCTTAGCCTGCCATGTGTGGGATACTTATTCATGAAAAAGAAGAATATAAACATACAAAAACATATATACATATTTTAAAAAAGGAAGCATTTCTTTGTTTGTGAGAACTTTCATTTCCTTTTACGCAGGACTCTTAAAGAGAACATTCTTAAAGGGCTAATTACCGTTCCCACAATGCTTTCCGTTTTTAAGTCACGTTCATAATTACCTGTTATAATTTTACAAGAAACAGACATGAATATATAAGTAAATGTATGTTTAAAACAACTACTTTATTGCTGTTGAGTAGCGGAACTTAACGCCGCGCTTTATCGATTATAGTCAGGAAAATAAGAAATATATATTTCTTTTAACTAAAATATTGTTAATCATTGAGTTTACAGTTATACACTGTTTCACTACGATGCAACGGTGTCTATTTTTTTTTAAATTCACGCTGTATCTTGCGTAGCCGAGTAAGGAGAGACCTAGTGCTGAGACATGGCGGAACTCAATGCCATTAGCAGAGATTTTCAATGTCTCGAAAACATTCAATATTTCATTTCCTCTATAAGAATTGAGCACTACGACATCCTTAATATGTCTATAAATGTAAAAAAAATATTTTTTAGTATAAAAACAGGGAGTGAAAGAATTATATCTTAAAGTACTTATATCAGTGTTTTTAGGTGACCTATTGGAGAGAATATTTAAATTTATCATACAATATAAAGAAACTTCAGATTTTTTCTTGTATAGTAGGTTAGTGGGCATCGACCCCACAACCATTACCTTTACTTATTACAGGAAATACAGTTTGAGGATTCCCATGGCGTAGGGGCACAATCGTGTGACTGTTAATGTGACACGTCCTGGGTTCGATCCCCTTTCGAGGAAATGAAATATTTAATAGTTTCTTAATCAAATAGTTCATGTCATCATTTTCATTGCTCTGGTAACAAGGCACGGCGCAGCGTTGAGTTCCACGACTCAACACGCATTGACTATAATTCTCTATGTGTGAGTGTCTCAACACTAGGTGCCCAAGTTCCTTTGCCTACCTTTTCATGTGCTACATACATCATGACGCCGAAAAAAGAATAGAAATAACCTTATATACAAAAACCAATTTTTTTTAATTAAGATGCTAAGGGTATAAATTTTATTTTTTTATCTTTAATTATTAGGGCAGAAAATAATAACTCGCTCGCTTCTGCAAAATAAAAACTGTTTAAATAGCGGCTGTATAGGATCGAATCTATAACCTATCATATATTTACCTATGTATTTACAGTCACACGCTTGTGTCCCTGTGTCACCTCATTTCAGGCCTCAAACCGATAAAAGGTAAGCATTTATTTATAGTTTCTAACAACTCAAGAATAATTTTTAATGCTTTTATCATAATATACTTATAATGTTTTTTATGATTATGAATATTTTCTTCGTACACATGACATGTTCTTAAATTTAAAGGGCACTATTTTAATTTAAATATGCAAGTAACGAAATTGATTGTATATAACCTCAATACGTCAATTTCAGGCACCTATTTGCTTACTTAAGCTAAAAATGTTCTCATTTTGCAGACCATTTACTTTCAATTTGCAAAACATTAGGATATTTTAAATTTGAGACTATTATGATTTGTATAAAATTTGAGGCCAGTTGCGGCGCAGGAACTCAAGCGTCGGTCTGTAAACAGAACAGGTTGTAGATTCGATTATATCCATTCAACGAAGTTAAGTATTTAATATTTTCCTTTCTTCCTTCTGGTATCTGATCACTTACCATCAGGTGACCCGTAGGCTCGTTTACTTTTGTTACATAAAAAAAAAATATATAAGCGGCATTAAAAATACATAATTTGTAAAATTTTCAAACGTCTAACACGGCTCATGCGATACGGCTTGGTTTTCGATAGATCTACTATCAGACAGATGATAAACGGTTATGTATTCGATCTCCACTTATAAAACGATTAATTATAATAGGTATTTAAAATATTAATAGTTTAGACATCTTGTTAACTTTTTATTCTTTACTATCATATATTATATTTTGTTTTTAGCTACAAGCTGTATCCCATATGGCAGGGTAGGCAGACGGAACTGGGGAACCTTTTTCTTAGTTTTACGCTGTATCCCGCACAAGGCAGGGTAGGCAGAGAAAACCCGGAAACCTAGTGTTAAGACACTCCGTTCCACTTTCCTTCTCCTCTTTCCGTTGAGTTTGAGACATTTCATGTTGAGTGGCGGAACT
>DWMZ01003517.1:0-12650 GCA_018249855.1 Eueides tales michaeli | reverse complement strand
TGGGTAGTACTAGTGCTGAGACCAGAAGGAACTTGGGAACCTTGTACTCAATTTCCACCAAATTTGAGGCATTACGTGTTGAGTGACACATAGGCGACCGTAAGTTCTCATTTGTCCTCCAAAATTATAAACATATCGCGATATAATTAAAATGAACAGAAAGCAACAGAGTCTATGAAGAAGGGTAATGTATGAAATATAATATTTATTAAACACATTTTTTTTTGACCTCTCACCTGAATCTTTTTTTGGTAATAAAATAATTTGATTTAAGTTTGCACGTGATCCGGTTATTATTATTTGAATACAGCCTTGAATATTATTATAAAGAGATCTATTTTATTTCTTAAAAAAAAAAATAAGTACAGAAATTCGTAAACGTAAATCAAATTTTGTGACCTTTCACAAACGTATTGTAATAAAATTAGCATATTAACGTATAAAACGCTTCCTTAAAACAGTTCGATAAAATCACTAGCCCCATTCATTTAGTTATTTATTATTTAGTCTAATTTCTATAACAGGAAATGTCAGGGTTTCTAATAACCATCAATATAGTTCGCTAATTAGTATTGTCCGGTGTTACGTTTTTATTAGGAAATATTTTTAGCTTGACACTAAATCACATTTTTCCCTTAATTTTGTAGATTTTGAGACATTTTGAGCGGCGGAACTCAACACCGCACAAGAATTACGAACTGTGGTGTTGTCGTGAACGACGGTCTCAACAAAAGTTTAATTTGTGTGAGATATGGGTACTGTGTTGTAGGGCAGTCGAAAAATTACAGTTAGAATACGTCAGCTGCTTCTTCAGGACGGTTGAATTCTCTGACTATTGCTAAGTGTTCAAATTTTCTGCTTACCAAAAATTTATCTTAATAAATAAATAGTTATTCTAACTAACTATAAGCGTGACAACATCAATTCCCATAATTATTAATACTTCCTCGCTTTGGGAAGTAGGCGAATATAAGTATATGATATCTGTAAAATTTTGCGTGGAGAACAGGGAGTCTTAACACTAGGTTCCCTTTACTCCGCTACATAGTATACATTATGAAGCTATATTAAAATAAAAGAAAGGTAAATATATCATTTTAATATTTTTCTACTTGCACAATCAGCAATTCGGCGATGACATCCATCACTCAATACCAATAATCTGCTGTAAACAAACATATTTTCGCCCGCTCATCTCAATTCCGCTCCACGCCGAGTTCAACCTTTTTGTACCGTTATTCCAGCCTCCCAAACAGGATCGACCGACTATTTGCGGTGAAGCGTCTCACTTTACCGATATAGTATAAACACCTGTCCGTTTAAAACATTAATTTTGCTATCACGTCTATGGATATTTTTTTCTAAATTAACCATCGGATGCAATTAAACGTTTTAATTTGTAATTTTATTTATAGGATCTGTGGTGTAAATTTAGAAGGAAAACGATAATTATTCTGCCCTGAAATTAAATAATGTGTATAGGTTCAATTTCAATTAGGTATACTTATTTTAGTTATTATAGTACAGAAATTCGTAGACGTAAATCAAATTTTGTGACCTTTCACAAACGTATTGTAATTAAATTAGCATATTAACGTATAAAACGTTATATATTTTACGCTATATATTTTAAATATAATAGAATAGAAAATAATATATTATGCCATTGCGCGGCGTTGATCCGCACATTAATAGGCAATGCTGCGGCGGCAAATTAGATGGAAAGTGGGGAACCAAAATAACAAATTAGTCTGAAGAAACTCCGTCCCGACTTTCTTCAGCCTAACCTGTTATTTGCAGCGTCAAAAAAAATATAATAAAAAATATTTTATGTCTAGAAAATATTCTATACGAGGTAAAGCTCGCTATTTTGTTTACCTGAACTATGTGGCGTTAAATTCTGTTGTTTTCCGATTTATCTAATTTTATTTGCCATACACAATAATTACGCCTGTACTTTGTTTGTCGTTCATTCAGTTACAGAGCATTTTTTTACCCAATGATTCATGAGCTTTTTTAATTATGTAAAGAATTACAAATTAAATACATGTAATTTTTTAAATATTGAATTTTATAAAAATCATTATGAGTAAATAATTTAGCAAAATGCGAGCCGCACTTGCCCATTCAGGTTTCCATACTAATTTCAGGATCAGCATCGGAAAGCGCTAAAATAAGTAGTATAAACGATTAAAAACTTTATAGTTTGCAAATAATTATAAATTTTCAATTTTCACATATTTTTTATTTATATATGTTTCTTCGTAGCAAATTTCATAATTTTAAGTTCACGTGAAGTAGGTACATTTAGGTTTTGATTACGCGGCGCATTTCATAAACAATCGCGTCTTTGGTAGCGTTGATTTGGAAAGTGAATTTTTTTGTGCTCCACGGGACCGTAGATCTAAGTATTTATCATGAATTTCAGTTTCATACCTCCACGTTTTCTCAAGAAAAATGGCCTTTACCGTCGGACAGACGGAAAGCAAAGAGATCCTATAAGGGTTACGGTTTTTTCTTTTCAACTACGAAATCCTAAAATTATATGAATTTTAACATAATCATTCATAAATGACCATGTATTATAAAAACATTAAAGCATATTTATGAAAGCATCAAGCGCTTAAGAAAGGTAATTGGTCGTTACAATTAACTACTAGAATATATACTGCGTAAACTAAAAAGTAATTTTCATCGCAAACCTACAATTATGTGAATTTCTTACAATGTTGTATGAAAGTTTATGTTTGTGTCCGTCATTTTGAAGTATCAATTTAAAATATCTAGCAACAAAATGAAAATATAACTTTATCTTTACAATTGTCTTATGGAATAAATTATGAGTAATTATAAAATACTTTGTATAAATTATCTTTTTTACATAAAAAACAAAAGTTTACGTTTAAATATCTTCGCTAAAAATTAGAAAAGAGATTTTAATGCGGTTTACACTTTATGTAAAAGATCAATATAAAACTAATATTACTTAACAGATAAAAGCTCGGCTTATTAAAAGTTCAACGCTGTAACCCACATGCACAAGAGTAGGCAGAAGTTAGTTTATATCATGGGGGACTTTAAAATCTTGCATATTGCGCTTGGTACCCATTAAGGTACTTCCGTTCCCCACTTTCCGCTTAATTCTGTAAGCTTTGCACGTTCAGTGGTGGAAATTTTCTTCACGCTATGCCTCTATATTAGAGTATGGAAATGAAAATATTAAATATTTCTCTTCTTCCAGTGGTAGTCAAGCCCACGACTGGCCTCATTTATAACATTTTTAATTATTTTGTATACATGATTCATATTACATTGAAATTGTTAAAACCTCTTGCAGGGTAGGCAAAAAACACTTTTCTTCACTTTACACCCGATTTCAAGACATTGCGGATTGAATGGCGTAACTTAACACTGCCAGTATACAATATCAAAATAATATTGATTGTATATTGCACATGTAGTTTAGTACTTGTTTATATTTTATGAAACACATTCTATATTAATTATTATGACCTTGATCTTAAAGCGCATCCTTATTCCTTATTGCATCAATAAAACGCAGAATATCTTTTAAAATGGTTGTAATTATTGATTTCTAGTTGCTATTATGTTATTTAATTGTACCAGTTACTTTTATATTAAATATATCAATATTCATTTGATACATTCATTTACTTGACAATTATACTAGGATACTGCTTGTGCTAGAATAGATAGAGTTAAATACTGCTTACTGAAATTTATTCTTAATTTAGAAGTATTACTGAATAGCGTAACTCAACGCCGTGTTTTTCTCTGCAATAATGTAAAATTTATAATATTAATTAAATATAATATAAATAAACTTAAATTGACATCGGAAGAGTTAGTGGAGGTTTTTGCTGATTCCACTATGTGCGTGATTAACCGTAAAACTAAAAATAATTATGATATAAATATTAATTTACAATTTTTTGTGCAATTTAGTTCTTTAATATGGAGAGGTTTGTAAAATAGGTAAGTCATTTAATAAGCAATTCATCATAATTACATCAATCAGTACCAGATTGATTTCCTTTATTATTTCATCAATGTAATTTATTCTAAACTACTTTACAACTGGCTCTATATTTTAATAAGCATAAATACCTATCTATCATGTATGATCTGAGGTCTGTCGTGGCGCAGGGGAACAAGTGTGTGACTGTGTACGCGACACGTTATGGTTTCGATCTCCGCTTGAGGAAATGATATATTTCATATTTTCATGTCACTCTGGTCACTAGACATAGCGTGGCGCTGGGTTTCAACACTCAACACGAAATGCCGTAAATTCTAAATCTGCGTAAAGTAGAGAACTGAATAGAGTGTCCTAGCACTAGGTTCCCAAGTTCCCTCCAATTATGCTGCCAATCATGTGCGAGATACAGCGTGAAGCTGAAAAAAACCAATTTATCAATATTACCTTTTAATGCAAGACCTTGTAACTATAATTTATGGAAAACATTTTTAAAGACAAAACATTACTTGATGTATTCTTCAACCAATGATTAAATAAGCTTGTAAGCACATTTGGTTGACAAAAAATCTAGTTCGTTTCTAAAATAATTACGACAATTTTACAGTAATTTTTACTGTCTACCGTAAAAAAATATATTTTATATGTATCAAGAAAATCCTGCACAACCGATGATTGTCATGTAAAAACATCATATGATAAATCCTCTAGAAATGGGTCTAATTACTTTGTTCTCCAAATTAAATAACAACATTCTCTTGTCAGCTACACTTAGAAAAATACATATAATTATTTTAAATAAAAGAATTTTAAACAGATTAATCGCGTATATTGAGTTTTAAACATTTTTGGAAACCCGACGTTACGAACACTTTACAGTAGTTCGTGGTCACGGGTAGACTGAAGTGGCATTCGTCTGTCAGTTGACATAATTATTATATTAAACTATCGCCAGCGATTTCTTAATTGCCTCGAGTACTGCCCTGGATTCTTGCAGAATGAGCTTACTGTATCTAATCCTCTGGTGTGGTGTGTGAGACTTTAATTTTTTAAGAGTGAGTTCCAGGTGGTAGAAAGTTTCCAACTATCTTCTCTTATCTCATGTGAAATTAGGATGTTTTTGTATTTCAATAGCGTCGCGGATCATTCTCGGGATAAATCTATTCCTCCTAGCGAGTATATGAGACTTATCAAACCTGATGTAATGGTTGGGTTGGTTCGCTATATGCTCACACATTGCCGACTTTGATACAAGTTCTACAAGTTCTGCAAGAATCCAGGGCAGTACGCGAGGCAATTAAAGAATCGTTGGCGGTGGCTTGATATAATAATTATGTCAACTGACAGACGAATGCCACCTCAGTCTACCCGTGACCACAGACTACTGTAAAGTGTTCGAAACGTCGGGTCTCCAAAAAAGTTTTAAACTCAATATACGCGATTAATCCGTTTAAAATTCTATCATTTAAAATGTATTACAATCATGAAAATCTAAGATACTATGACATATAATTATGTCCAAAATATTAAAATTGAGCTACAACACCGCAGATCATCCATTGAACAATTTTCCCCCAAATGTTTGTGTTGTTTTTGTGTAAGTGGCGAAACTCAACACCACGCTTAACATTGTTACGAGAGCAAAGAAATAAAAATATTTAATAATTACTTCCCGTAAATAGAAATCGGATCACCCTGTGTACTATTAATTACACGTACCGCGACGGTCTAAGCATTTATTTTAAATATAATAAATAATACTCTTTCTACTCAGCTTCCCGCTGTATTCCGCACATAGCAGAGTATGCAGAGGGAATTTGGGACCTAGAAATTGACAGGCATTTTATGTTAAGTGGCGGAGCTCAACGCGCGTTTTGCTTTGTTACCAGTGCGAAGAAATTAAAGTAATAAATATTTAAATTGAAAATATTAAATATTTAATTTCCTCTAGTGGACATCGAACCCACAACCTGCCGCGTAACTGGCACCTGTTTGCCTCTGCACCACAAAAGGACTCATGTAAAAAATAATATAGATGTAATTTATAATAAATGTTTTCAGTTTCTTAACCTAATTTAAATTTTATTGTTTCTTTATTGACAGTTAAAAGGACAAAAAAACCGCAGTAAAGACTTGTTGAATGAATATATTAATTACTGAATATATATATATTAATCCATATGTATTTGAGTGACAATATAAATTTAAACTTCAATTGGTACCCACAAAAACACAATAAGCTATAAAATTTGTAATTAGCAATATATTCAATATACAACCTGTTTTCACTTGACATTTATAATTTTTCTCAGGAGAAATGATCTTAAGAGCCTTGATGGGGCATCGAACCCAAACCAAGCTCGATATAAGAGAAAAATAATAAAAGAAACATGCAAGTACGCCATACTTGCTGTGAATAGTAAATTTTGATTATTTTTACTTTGTTTTCGTATTTTTAATAATTTTTGTGTAATTTTAAATAGATTTTCATGTTTGTATTTGCATAATGAGGCTATAGTGGCGTGGATAACTACACCATAGTAAGTTCAATTCCCAATGAAAGAAATGAATAACTTTCATTAAGCTCTAACTTGTTTCGTAGACAGAGGAAACTGGCAGTTTGTGCAGTTGCAGAGCGGCGTTGAGTTCCGTGATTAAGCACGCTGAGCCTTAAGAACCGACCAAAAAACCGAGCCAGTAATGAATGGAGATTTCTTTTGCTAAACCCACAGGCAAAAGAGCTAATCTACAAAATTACATTTATTTTATAGCAAGTTATAAAAGTATAAACAAGTAATAAGTAGTTAATGTTACAAGTATATAGGCAGTACTTGACGCAAATCCAACATAGAACTGCTGTAATGTTTGTAATAATTTTCTTGAAAGTTTTTTTTTTCATATTAAACGGTTTTGATATGTCGTATCAGTTTCATTTAAAATTCGATCGACCGATCCTTTTTAAAAAATCTATAGATATCCATTTGCTTCTATATACTATGTTTATGAAAAAAAAATATAACATAAATTCTATAAGACTTCAAATAAACTGAATTATCATGTATATGTTTTATGATAAAAAATTGTACGCACCTTTAAAACTAAGTTTATATGAGCATGGGGGGCATTAATTGGTATAAAACAATCGAACGTATGTCAGTACCTGCTGAATTTTACTTTGCCGCATCTTGTGTACAGTTTTTGCAAATAAAATTCTTTAAGCTTGATATACGAATATAAAATATAAGGATATAAAGGTGACCTTTTCAATTATACGCCATCTGCCCCTCTATTTTTAACTAATGTGTTAGACAGATGTAGAGAAGTAATTAAATTTTTTTTTTTTCTTCAATTCGCTTTTTTTTTTGCAATATTTTTTTATTGTTGGCTAATGAGGTATGGATTTTTGTGGCGCAATGCTACGTAGTTCATTTTTTCAATTTTCACACTGCATTCCGCTTTCGCCGTGTGATTCCGGCTTAGAATAGGATCACCCTGGTACTGATGGTGTCGTAAGAGGCGACTAAAGTACGAGTGGGAGAGTCACGTTGTCAGCAATGGGAACACGCTTGGGCAGACTCGACCGGATTGTTACCAACCCCGGCATTTAAAACCGGTGTTAAGTAGTGACCTTGGTCACTGCGTCTCGCATTGGGTAATGTCGGGTCCCGGTGCCCATCCACTTTACAGACTGGCAACGCTCCTGTAGCTCCTCTGGTGCTACACGGGGCCGTAGGTGATCACTTACCATCAGGTGACCCGTACGCTCGTTTGCCGTGTCTTTTCCAAAAAAAAAAAAAACAGAAGGGTGGGCATAGAGAATTTAGGGTCTATGGACTCCGTGTTTGTTCACTAGAGACATAGTATTTTGAGTGGCAGAATTTAAAGCCGCGTTGTATCTCATTGTCCAAAATAAATCTTTCCCTCGATTATATATCGTACCCCCAAATCATCAGATTTATAGTGGGACGATGACAACGATATGAGCGACCTAATTATTATTACAGATTCTAATTCCAATTGATTAAGAAAATATTATTATTTATAACTAAACAAATAGTATTTTTATTATGATACATACAGCTCCTTTCCCTGCAAGGTGATAGGTACCAGCGCATTGATTATATGGAATGCCAAGTAGTTTCTTCTCATCTATTTTCTATTTATTTTAATATATATTACGACAGCACGCATTTACCAGTGTTGATTATCTATTTATTCATAACACCTGTTGAAAATTCAACACTGATGTAAGCGTTAACAGCAATATTAATTATTTAAGATACGAAGATATTAAAATGTGAAAACGGAGATGGGTAAGGTATGCAAATTGAATGGTAAAATGCCACTTGCACACTTGTAACTTTGTAAAGCTAAATGTCTGAAGCCTACGACTTCGGTTGCCGAATTAATTTATTGCGATGGCACTCACTGTTGGTTAAGTGAGTGTGTTTTGTGTTTATAGAGACGGTCACGGTTGAAATTTTCTTCGTGCAAGGAAATATTTTTGTAGAAAAAATAATTACGATGATATGTTCATTAATCTCAGCTTGCACGCTGTATCTCATGGTAGACAGAGGGAACTAGAGAACATAGACTTAAGACACTCCTTTCCGTTTTCCGTTTGAGGCATTACGTGTTGAGTAACGGAAATGAAGACATTAACTATTTAAATAGAAATGATTAAATATTTCATATCTGCGAGTGGGGATCGAACCCACAACCTGTCGCTTTTACAGTCACGCTTCTGCCCCTGCGCCACGACAGGTCTCAATGTTTTGTAATCGTTGGTTGAATATTCACTCGGTGTAATTATTGTATTATCGTGTCGGCTTAGAGTGTAAGCCAGCTAAATCCTGTTTGTCATTGTTATTAGCTCGTACATTTTTATGTGGAATTTTGAATGAAAGTGTAAAAATACAGAATTTATGTATATATTACTTTTATTACAATATGAAATAGTAGTAGAGAAATCAAATAAATTTTTAAAATTGTAAAAACCCTCTCATCATATACATATAATTATAGTTTGTTAAGTCTTAAGCTCTTAATAGGCTGTTAGCAAGTTTAAATTATAAGGGAATATAATTTTTATTTTCTGGTGGTTGATAAAAGAAAAAGTAATTTTCTGGTCTACCACCTATATACATTATGTTTCAAATTTCATGGCTCAAGACTAGGTGACAAATTAGTGAATCTACAATAAAAAACAATGTATGTTTCTATTTTAGTATCTTATTTGTATGCAGCAAATGAAGTATGAACTATCAAAATATATACACGCATTAGGTAGTACAAAGGTATCATAAACGTGCACCACAAATAACAATAGAATCAAACACGTCTAGTACAAATAATAGATATACATCGGGTTATGGTAGGGTTGTCAATCAATATTGTTTAATTTTCTATATGTCATTTAATATTAATTTTGTTTAATTCATTTAACTATTTTCATTATTTTAAAAGTATTATTTATTATACAGAATAAAAAAAAATAATTAAAATTTTAAAGTAGCAGAATTTGAACCCGCATCTCTTGGAAACCGTCCAAGCGCTCTAATCAACTAAGCCGTTCGTTCTCACCAAACTACGTCGAAATTCTTATACGCTTGTTACAACTAATCTATGTTGTTAGCAACTCTATAGGGACGATTTTTACAAACTTCCTCAACCCATTAAAAATGTTAGAATTATTGTTTGGCGAGCATTCTTAACAGGTTTTATAAAGTTTTAAATTTACAAGTAGGTATTATATTTTCCAAATTATCATAATATTTTCAAGCTTCAACGCTATATGCTATAGCTTTAAAAGGGCAGTCCTTATATAAATATATTCAGATAAACGCATAAAGATCCATAGTGCATTGTAAAGAAACTCACGCAGGTGAAATTTTAAAATATGTAATATAATGATATATTTATATGTCTATATTTTATTACTTTATCATAGATAAAATATAGGCATATAAATCGTATAGACAACAATAGACAAGAAAAAACAACGTATAATTAGGTGCATATCAAATTTTTTGCTGTATTTTAATATATTTGTAATCTTTCCCAACTGTGAAAAATCATTTAAAAAAAAAATCACTAATAATTATTTCTCAAGACATATAAATTTTATTATTGACATTCACTTTATTAAGGCAAAAAACGGCGTTGAGTTCCCTTACGCAACATTTTCATAACTGCATAATTTTGCGCAGAGTGGGGAACGGAAGTGTGTTAATAGGAACGGAGTATACGTACACTAGGTTCACTATGTCTCCGGGATATATATAGCATGAAGCTAAGAAAATATTTCAATAAAAAAAATTAAAACTAAGCTGTCGTGACGCTGTGGAAATCTGACTGTAAAATGGGTGGTAAATTTGATTAAAATATTTTTGTCCCACTCAAGTAAAACTGCGTTTGGTTCTACTAAATTTTAGTCAACACTAGCAGTATCTTGAAATCATGCACCAGTATGATGAAGCCAAAATGTAAGTAACTAAACTACCCTACACTAGTCTAAAATGTAATTTGTCTCTAGTAATAAGGCAAAAGCGCGGCGTTGAGTTCCACCACTCAACACGCAATGTCTGAAATTGGGCGGAAACTGGGGAACGAAATTGGAGCGGAGTGTCTTAACACTATGTTCCCAAGTTCCCTCTGCCTACTTTGCCATGTGAACCTGAGTGGAATATAAAGTTCACGCTTTTTAAGGTGCGGACAGACATGTTTGTTTGTTAATAAAATTGAAAATCTAGCAAATTCAAAACCTTCAAATTAATGTCTTATGAAGTATAGCTTGAGCATTATTTTCATATAATAAATAAATATTCATATAGTTTAAGCGGGCGAAGCCGCGCGGTTCCTTTAGTAAATGATAAAAGTAAATGTTCAAATTCTTACGTGCTTTCCAGATATTTCGTTCGTAGTAAACAACAGTGACGCAAAATGAAAAAAAAAATCTTACAAAAATACTATGCAATAACTCATTATATGGAGTGCTACAAGAATTGTACATATAAGAAAGTATAATAATTGTTATTAATATATGCCATATTTAAATGTGCTAACATAATTATTTATTCTTTCACACATTTATTTTTACACTATATCAACTCTAAATTGTTAAAGTAAGTAGATTTTACTGACTATCATTTTAAAAGTCCTATTAATTGAAATTTCTTACTTGAATTTATTAAAAACTCAGTGGAATCCAATAATTATTATTTTTGTTGCGATAATACACAAAACCCCACTATCAAGTAAGATTTTGAATGCCAATTATTCATAAAAAGTACATTTTTTTTCTTATAAAGTTATTATATTATAAATGAAAAGGTTTGATAAACCTCATATACTCGTTAGGGAGAATAGATATATCTCTAGAATGATCCGCGACGCTATTGAAATACAAAAACATCCCAATTTCAATAGAGAAGATGGTTGGAAACTTTCTACCTGAGACCCTCTCTTAAAAAACTAAAAAAATTAAAGTCTCACACACCACACCAGAGGATTAGATACAGTAAGCTCATTCTGCAAGAATCCAGGGCAGTACGCGAGGCAATTAAGGAATCGTTGGCGGTAGTTTGATATAATAATTATGTCAACTGACAGACGAATACCACCTCAGTCTACCCGTGACCACGGACTACAGTAAAGTGTTCGAGACGTCGGGTTTCCTAAAAATGCTTAGAATTCAATATACGCTTCATTTAAACGATCGCGAAAATCAAAGATACTATTAAGTTACTATATGTCGACCAGCGTACGTCACTATATGTTGACCAGCGTAAGTCGGTAACGTAGTTTTCTCACTAAAGTCTTTGAATCCTTCTCAAAGGTTAATCAATTCAAACGAATGATACATAACGTAGTTTATATTTCTTTTGCATCTGACAGATGACTTGGAAAGTTATTTCTAAGTAATACAAATGGATCCTGTTTATATACTAAGAATATGTAATTGAAAATAAATAACAAAACGATTTATTGTAACACGATGTTGGCTAGATTGGAAATGGATCGTTATTATGATGGCAGTATGTACTTTTAATGTCTATTAAACATTGTTGTAGAACAACACACACGACAATTTTAAAATAATATTTATATGTATAGCTCTTTTCTTTCTGCTGGATATGACGGTATAAAGCTTTATTTAATGTTTATAACTTTTTATGTTCACATTTCTCGTAAACATCATAGGAGTAAAAGAGAATTAGTGCTAAGATACTACCACAGTTTTGTGTTGTGAAAGCGAATAATGGAAAATAAATTGAGTATAATTTAAGTCATGGTATAGCAATACCATATACCAACATAGTATAGTGTATGACTGTAAAGGCAATAAGTGTGGATTTCCCTTCGGAGGAATTGAAATGTTGCTATGGTAATGAATACCTCGGTGTTGAGTTATATCACTTAACTTTCAATGTATGAAATATTGGGCGAAAAATTAAGAAATGAGTACGTATATAGAAGTAAGTACTTAACCTATGTGTTTTACCATGATTTATGTAAAATTTATGTAACGAAATGAACATTTATGTATATATATATATATATATATATATATATATATATATATATATATATATATATATATATATATATATATATATATATATATATATATATATATATATTATATATATAT
>DWMZ01003516.1:0-12651 GCA_018249855.1 Eueides tales michaeli | reverse complement strand
TTATTACGTAGCTTGTTACGATTTTTTATACTTTTGTGATTTTTTCCCTTTGATATATGAATTATGTAATTGAAACATCCGTGACTGCTCATTATTTAAACACCATATTAACTTAATGCTGATTTTTTTGTTTGATAACGAAACTTTATTAATTTTAAAATATTTACACTAAGCAGTTTTAAAGTAATATTGGTCCTCGTTATTATTTTCTTATCACAATTTCCAGCAATAAGTTTAGTAAGTATTGGAATAATATTACAAGATTTTAATCAGTTATTTTGTAAATCAGAAAAGCAATAAGGTGAAATGGCAATATTATTTAGTTACTGTTCAAATGTAAGGGTAAGATAGTTTACGCAACAACAAACGTAAGTCCCCGGAAACCAAAAGAGGAAAGATGAAGGGGCGCAGGAAAAACAAAATAAATTGACTCGATAGTTACATCTAAAGGTATTGAGAAATTGTAGCTCTTATTTATATGTTCCCTATTTTACTATTGCTACGCCTCTCAAGAAACTAACCAAATTCATTTTACAACGTTTTTTCTTTGTATTATGTTACTATATTTACATTGCATACATATTGTGACTACGCTATATTTTCTTTTTATATTAAATATTATTATATCGATGTTTACAAGTGAGCGTAACACTGCTGGAAATGTTGAAAATTATGATCATTATATTGATACGAAAACATTTATTGTGGACACTTATATGATTACTTTATTGTCTTTCTGCACTGTCTTTCAATACCTTTCAATCCAATGTACGTGCATCAGCAAGCACCTTGGATTCTTTAAGCGTTGCGTGTTAAATGGCGGAATTAAGCGCCGCCCTTTGTCTCATCACCAGAGCGAGAAAATAAAAATACGAAATATTTCATTTCCTGAGTGGGGATCGAGTCCATAACCTATCGTATTTACAATTAGGTGTTCGTACTCCTGCGCCACGACGGGCCTCGGTGGATTAATGCTCGTTCCTTGCGATTGCGTTGACTTAAATCTTTAATTTTGGTATTAAGATTTTAGAAACCAGATATTTATTTGTATAGGCGCCTGGGATGTGGGAGACAATCGAAGCGGTCGTAATCTCTAAAGGATATGACCACTTCTTTCCTATTTTTTATAGCCACTTTCTAACTGTATTTGACAATGTGTGCAAGACGCTGTCATGCAGCTGCAATTTTTGTTATGAGTTTTCACTACTCATCACTACTACGGTGGAGTTTATCCTGCCCTGATCTTCGTGACTCGTCAGTATCCTTGTCCAATCAGTAACCTTTTTCTTTTTTCATGAAAGTAAAACAGAGAGTATCTTTTGGTACCGCTATCACCTTGAAGTTTACAACACTAAGGGAGTGCGCTTCTCTTGTCGCTGAATATTTTATCGACAGCTTCTCTTGTAGTTCGGTAGCTGATTCCGCAGTAGAGGCAATGTCAGTATCTTATTTCAAGGTGTCCCTATTGAAGACGGCACTAGTTTATCTTACATTTAAAACGGATAAGCTTCATAGTTTGTGCTTCACAGTAGGGTTAGCAAAACACCTCAGTGCCTTCTTTCTCTGCCTTCCAAGAGAAAATCTCGAAACTTTGCGTATAGAGTACATAAAAAAACATTTAATCGTAAAAAGTTATAAGTTATTACTATGTTTTTTACCAAATAAATAGTCCCAATTTATAAGTTATAGCATTTATAATTGGCGGAAGTCAATACTGAAAGACATTTTTTGTAAATAAAATTAGATAAAGTCAGACTCCATTAGACAAGGTGAACTTTATTTAATGTGTACACAATCCGTACAAGCAACTAACAACATCTACTATAATCAAAACAAAAAGAGGCGAGAGGAAAGATTTCGAAAAAGTAAGTGAGGCTTTAACTAAACTGAACCAGGGAATATACATTAAATTCATAGCACCTATAAAATTTTAAATGAACTTTAAAATTATTAAATATTAAAAGTTGAATTAAAATTGATGGGAATATAAACTTATGTTCAATGATTTATAAATTATGACATCGTGAGTGTACACATATCTTCTATCTCCTCTAGCTATTGCTGAGCCTTGTTACCAGATAGATTCTGACGAAGAATCGCACGCTTGTGCCTCTGCGCTACGACCGCGCCTCAACCTTACTAAAAATATAAACGATTTAAAAAATCTTTTGGTCTATAAAAATAATATTTCATGTACCAAGCTAATAACATGCCATTGTGGCATTGAGTTCCGCTACTTACTTCGAAGTCCCTTCCACAATTCGGTGGAAAGTAGGGAGCGGAAGTGAATTAAAGGGAACAGTGTCTTAATATCTTAAAACTAGGTTCCCATGTCCTCTCGTTGATTCTATGTAAAGCGTTAAGCTAAAAAAAATGTCGCCGCCGCCGATTTTTCTAACCGAACAGTACTTCATAACCTAAAATATCATCCACATTATCTGGACACGTGGCACTCAACAACTGTGCAGTTTTGTAAGAATTTTCTTCCATGCTCCACACTTCTGTGGAATGGCCTACCCGCGTCAGTATTTCCAGGTCGATATGACATGGGTACTTTTAAAAAGCACATTTACCTCAAAAGCCGGCAACGCACTTGTAGCTCCCCTGGTGTTACACGAGGCCATGGGCCACGGTGATCACTCACTATCAGGTGATCCGTACGTTCATTTGCCTTGTCTTTTCCATTAAAAAAAATGTATTTATTAAGCTTAATACTTGATGTGAATACTTTAAAAATACACGGACATATTTGTAAAGATAAGAAAAAACTTAAGAAAGAATCATTTAAATACAGTCATACATTGCATTATTGAGTCATCCAGTAGTGTTACTAATAAGTTTAAATTCTAGGAAAATATCTATGTCATAGGTACAGACAAGCCAAAGAAAAAGCTGATTTTATGAAGGTGACACATGTTTTGAGTATACAGGATTTATATATATATATATATGTATATATATATATATATATATATATATATATATATATATATATATATATATATATATATATATGTATACATACATACATACATACATATTAGTATAGGCATATACCAAAAATTATAAACAACACATACATATACTTTACATCATTTTAATTTATGACTAAGGCGATCCGGTTAGATCAGCGAAGCGTGACATAAGTTTCCCCCTTCCAATATTCAGTTCTACTGTATACAGAATTTGAAGAACAAATGCATAACGTAGGTCCATGGGAGATATTTTAAATGCGTTGATTACGCCATACCAAAGTGCAGAAAAAAAAAGCTCAACATAATTGCTCGTGTCTTTTTTTTTATTAACAATAACATGATCCTATAATGGTTCCGATATTTCCTTTTGAAACCCTAAAAAGAGATTAATTTACATATCATACAGTATAACTATATCCTTTAAACAACATCCACGAGGCTTGCTTGTATACACATCCAGCAAACCAAAGTGAGCGTTCCGTTAGTATTTGGGCATTTTGCCATCTAGCATAGTGTTGATAGTGTTGTTTTCTATCCATTTAAATTTTGAAGATAAATCTTTGTTAGTCTTCTAAATAGAAATTCATTTTTGAACAAAATATATTTTAGTTATCGTTTTTCTTTAAGAATGTGCAGACTCAATGTCACCATTTTTAAAATTGCAAATCCATATTTTAACGCAAACTATTTAATACTTTTATAAAATATAAATAAATTATTGTATATGTTTTAAAAGTAAACCTCACTTTAACAAAGTAAAGAGAGTTTGGCGCGTTGAAGTCTTTCATACGGAACCCGAGAAACGAGCGTTAAAAATGTATCAGCGATTCAGATTTAAAAAATCTTATTTATTCCTCACGCTATAACAACCTCTACAATACAGATACTTGTTTTGATAATATAAAAAAGTATTAAAAACCAATATGCGGATAAACTTAATGTTACCTCATACTATTATAATATACATAAATATAATTATAAGAGATGTTTATATATGTATATATTATCTAGCTTCATGTTGCTGTTTTCCACTTTCGAGACATTGTGCCTGACGTCACGTCACGTCATGTTGTTGGAACTTAACGCCATGGGAAAAGGAACATAATTTATTCTTCTCAGCGAGAATCAAATCCACAACCATTTATGTTTAAAATGGTTTTGTACCAAAATAGAATTATATTAAAATAGAATTATACAAAATAAAATTATAACCTAAATGACAAAAGGTCAGCTAAACATAAATAAATAAAAGACGTGCTATATAATTTGATGGCGCATACTAAAGACAAAGAAGTAGCGATACAGGGCGAGGCAGGGACACTACCATACGGACGATATGCATCACAACAGTCGCGGAGCAACATTCCGGCTTAAAGTGAAGGATTATACTATATGGATAATACTCAGTACTCTAGAAATATTTGTATTTTTTTTTACATTTCGTGGTCAATACTAAGACTATTGGAAAAGATGATGATGACGTTTATTTTGTTTTTAGTTTATTGTTTTAATTTAATAAATAATTTTAAAAATGAGGCCTGTTGTTGGGCAGGGACACACGCATGTCGCTGTAAAGACGACAGACAGGTCGATCGGTCGATCTCTCGATAAAATGACATTTTTTTGTTATGGTAAACAAGGAAAAATGTGGCGTTTATTTCTGCCACTTAACACGCAAGGCCTCAAATTCGATGGAAGGAGGGGAACGTAACGAATTGTCTTAATAATAGTTCGATGGAAGGAGGGGAACGTAACGAATTGTCTTAATAATAGTTCCCTCTGCCTACCCTGCTATGTGCGGAATACAGTGTGAAGCTTAAAAAGAAAAAAAAATAGAGAAAAAGGCATTATTACAGTTAATTACAGATTCTATGAAACACTCGCCTACAAATTAATGTCTTTTTTATACAATTGAATTTTTTTTTTATTTAATATATAAAACTAACGTATTTAGATATAAACATTCTGTATTTCTACATTTTTGTTATTTTTTTTATGTCAGTTTCATACTGTATCCGTGTAGAGGGAACTTTGGAGCCTAGTGTTAAAACACTCTGAGCCGATCTCCAGTTTTGTTGAATTTAAGGCAATGAATGGCGGAACTCAACTCCGTGCTTTCACTTGGTACCAGGGCATTGAATCCAAAACCGGTCTCACTTAAGCATTGGCATAACAACAGAAGCATGCTTGTACTCTTGCGCCTCGGCCTCGATAGGCCTCATAAGGCAATGTTTCATATATTAAAAAAATATTTTTGCAAATATAAAACAATAATTTGTACTCTATATTTCAATTAACAATTTTACACTACAAATTTGCATTTTTATACCCTAAATACATCGTACTTACAAAATATCCAATTTCCACTTTATATCAAAAAATATATCTACTACTAAATTTTATGCCGTGTGATTCCGGCTTAGATTAGGATCACCCTGGTGGTGTCGTAAGAGGCGACTAAAGTACGAGTGGAAGAGTCATGTTGTCAGCAATGGCAACACGCATGGACAGACTCGACCAGATTGTTACCACCCCCGGCATTTAAAACCGGCGTTAAGTAGTGGCTTTGGCCTCTGCGTTTCGCATTGGGTAATGCCGGGCTCCGGTGCCCATTCACCTTACAGATCGGCAACGCTCCTGTAGCTCCTCTGGTGCTACACGAGGCCGTGGGCGGCGATGATCACTTACCATCAGGTGACTCGCACGCTTGTTTGCCGTGTCTTTTCCATAAAAAAAAAATAATAATTAGCCTAAGATTAAATTTAATATGTAAAATAATGACTTTGGAGTAAAAATTTATGATTCACATTTGCAGTTTTATAATTATATTAACACGTACGATATTAGGTTTTTTAGTTTATAAATCAACTAACGTGTTGATAGTATCAGTGACAATTATAAAAAGAAATTAATATATTGTTTAATTATAAGGAGTATCCATACAATCCTCCTCAGTGTCAGTGCAGCTCTTAGTTACAACCCGGTCTTTCTCTAATTTACTCGACCGCCGCTTACCATCGGCACAGAGCTATACTCTTAAAGATGTTTCTAATATTTCAAACATTTATGCTTTTGTTTTTAATACAAAGTAATAAAACGCCTAAGACCATGGTATGTTAATTAAGTAATATTTATTTAATGATTTTTTTATTAGTGGGTAATAATTTTTTAAGTCTCTACGCATTTTCCAAATACTGCGGAGAGAATGTGTAGCCAGTTAACTCTATGCTCTACTTTTGCCCTACAATATTAAATAGTTACAAGGCGCAGCGTCACAAGCATGTGACTGTAACCGACAGGTTGTGGGTTTGATCACCACTTGAGGAAATGAAATTTTTAATATTTATAATTTAAATATTCAATGTTTCATTTCTTCGATCTGGTAATTAGGCAAAAGCGCGACGTTAAGTTCCACCACTCAACACGCAATGCCTCAAATTCGTCGGAAAGTGGAGAACGGAAGTGGAACGGAGTGTCTTAACAGTAGGTTCCCAAGTTCCCTCTGCCTACCCTGCCATGTGCGAGGCACAGTGAGAGAGTATTATATTTATATGATTGTCTTAATCAAATGATGTTTTTTTCATTATTGTATCAAATAACGTCTATAGCTATTAGAAGAACAACAATAACAAAAAACAAATTTATATATATTTTAGTAAATCAATAAAACAATTCAATTAAATACTGTTGCTAGGTCGTCACTTCCAAAGCCATATCGCAGCCCACTCTAAATTGTGATTAAAGTAACCTAATACACACAATAACAGGTCACGCATTTACCAACAACGCTGTCATAATATAAGGAACGTCATAAGCAACATTCAATTAATGTAAATAGAAAATACACAGTATTTGTATTTCAATACGTTTCAATTCCGTTTGTATTAAGTCTGATAAAGCATTACTGTACAGTTGTGTGTTCTGTGAAAGCTACACATTTCATTTATAACAGTAGGTACAATATGCGTCAAATCGTATACAACATGTCTGCTACAGTGTACTGAGGTGTGCGTGAGCGAACACTGACGTGGAACTTAATTATAGGATTTTGAGCTTTAACTATAACGGTTTAGAGCACCATTATGGTAAATTAAGATGGCATTAGGGCAAAGAGAATATGTTTTATAAGTGTGTAAGCCGCAACGGTTCCGGTGGTGTATCGAAGAATGCGGAGCGTGAATTACCATGTTTAGGCACATGTCAGTTTGACAATTCGCTCTTATTTTGATTTAATTAGATTAAACAGCTTAAGTGTTTGTCTCTATTACACCTGTGGAGATTTTTATAATGCTAATATTTGGTAATCATTAAATGCGATTAGCGGAATTGTTAATGGTCTATGTTTTTATTAAATATTGATAAATTTATTTTTAAATAAGGAAATAGTTGATTATTTTAACCTTCTCTATACAGCTTAAAACTGTTGATTAATTATTTAAATTACGGTTAATCTGATGACAATTATTAATTATAGTTATAAATGCTATGTATATAAATATTTTATGTGAATAAATATAATTATTTATATATTAGTTTCTCATAGTTAACATTGTATATGCATTAGTATGCTAATTATTTTATAACAATATAATATAGTCAGACAAACATATCAATTACTCAATTGAATTAAATGTTATGAACTGCGCGACAGTGCGGGCGGCGTGGGTGTGGACAGCGTGGACAGTGCGGACAGTTTGCACAGCAGCGTGGCACATAGGCGATCGCAGCGCATCGTTCGCATAAAGCATTAGCCACCGACTACTGAGTACTGACAGTTCGCGTACACACTAAGACACTACGTGTGTGGCTGCAGCTGTGTGCGTCCTTGTTTCGTTACGAGATGCTCACACACACCTGCCAACTTATACGTGCCGTCCGCTTAACCCAATTTGACCTCTGTACCCGCGCTATAGTATCTCGACAGACACTACTCTAAAGTTGCCGCTCATGAGCTTGTGCCCGCCACCGCATCGGGTGGCGAAGTCCGGCAACGTCGCGCCTAAATTTATTGTGACATTTATATAGCGCGAGTTCCAAACGCTACCACTGGCGACATCTATTGCCGCTTCATGAACTACTCGCTCGGGTATTAGAGCGAGATGGAAGCATTTGACAATATCACTTTCACGGTCTCGTACTTAAAGCTAAGCGGTTTGCAGTGTACAGTTTGTTTGTGTCTGTAAACAGCGCGCCCGCCGAGGTGTACCGCGCATGAATGAAATGGATGACCCGCAGACAGAGACGGCACGATTGATTAGTAGGACGCGAGAGCGGGACGGCGCAAACGCGCGAAGCGTGCAGCGTACATCGTTTATCAGATTACATGCGAAGTATCGCGAGCGTGGCGATGTTTTGACACGCGATAATCATGAGATAATGCGGGCAATCTCAACGACGCTAAAGTTGATATTGGCTTTTTATAGCGGCATGAGTGTTGGCAGTTGTAAGTAGGCAGAATAATACCAAAATAAAAATAGCATACGATCTTCACATGACGTATAGTATACCGCCAGGTGACTTCTCGACGCCACACGCGATCATCGCAAATTAGCCGCCTTATGGTGACAAATGTTTTCTTCGGCTTTCACCGTTTAACTCCTCCATCATAACAGCTAATATTCGTAATTATTTATGAGATAACCAAGCAAATATATTACAGATTTGCTAACACCTCACTAAGCATGTGATAAATATAGTTATAATAAGAAACGAGTCATGTTTGTACACTCAAACACTTATTACAAATGTAGAGGAATGTAGTTTAAATTTATTTTATAGAATATTAAAAAAGAAATACGGTTTTTTTATTTATTTGTTCAAGACTATCATATTTTATACAAGCAAATGGGGAATACTCAATATACGCAGAATAGCAAAACACGACAAAATATAGTATCAATCATGTTCGCTAAAATTTTGGCGCACATAATTTTTTACGTTATAAATAATAACTCGGAGGATAACATACATTTTTATATAATTTTATTTATTGTACATTTATTTAATCAACCCATGACTATGAAATATATTTATGGATTGGCAATTTTGGTATTTATTCATTAGTTATATGTATATGCTTTTCTTTCTTTTTTTACATTGCTTCAAAGCTAATCATAAATTTTCTCGGCTTATGAAAAGTTTTATAAAAAATATACAAATATAATACAATGTATGTGTAATAAAAAAATAATATATTAAATAAAATTTGTAAGAGTAAAAAATATCACTGCACATCACACACTCAAGACATAATAAGACAGCTACCGCCATCTTGTATCGAGTAGCACAGAATTTTATTTCGTATATACATAGAGTATATGTAATTAACTGTTATACAAATTATAGTGGAGTACTATAAACCATACACTTAATTTAATAGTATTAATTTGGCATAAAGTTACGCAAGCCGAGTAATCTGATAGTTTGCAATGCTCAAACAATTTACACTTTATCTTTAGCCCAAAAATAAAGTAAATACATACAACGATAGCAATCGAAATTCCTTGACCGTTATTTCTGGAGCAGTCTTGTTTATCTTATAGTTCGCTTCGTAAATGTAAGATGTTATTCTAGAATCGAGTATAGTTTCTTTTATATAAGTAATTTAAGATCTTATTGATTTATTCGAACGTCTTAATTGAATTCTGTATACACACCCTAACTACAGACAGGCACCTACTGAGAAGCTTTTTTACATTAACTCACACAGATTTTGTATTGCCAACTTAATATAACGCTATGCGTTTCGATTATCGTATCTATTTTTATATTTAGAAAAAAAAACTCTTAATTAAGCCAAACGAAAATTGTAACTGCACAATTTATCGTTAAATCAATAAATAGTTATTTAAGACAGGAAGTAAATAATAATATATATTAAAAAATAATACAGAATTTCAACAATAGTTCAACTTAACAATGTATCTCAAGCATGACAGGGTAGTCATGTGTGAGAGACAACTTGAGAAACTAGTGTTAAGATTCTCCGTCCACATTGAGATATTTCCAATTCCCACCGATTTGAGGCATTTTGCCTTTTACCAATAGTAATTTTTAAATTGTTTGTGTTATGTGTATTATATCAATACAATTTATAAATGACTCAGCAACTTCACATAAAAGATAATCATTATTTTCAACGTAACCACTATCGATTAAACGTGATTTCATCGCGCGAGATTATCGTTGGAATCGGATAGTCACGGCTGTTTTTGACTTTGTTTACATATTCCTCCAGCCGAGGTGTAAATCTTCCATTGATTTACACAACACGTACTTTAATTTACAGTCGTTTCAATTTAGCTTGTTCTGACGCATTCTAACAGCCCATTCGAAATAATTCTTAGACCTCGTAAATTTATCATTAGAAATAAAATCTTAGAAGTTACTATAATGGTGTTTATGTGCTTGCACAATCAGTTCAAACATTTTTTTAAAAAAAATTATAGAAATCACTAATCAATAACTATAACTTTACAATTTTTTGTACATTTATTACTTATTTTAAATTAAATGTCTGTAATTATGTAAAAAATGCGATAAATATTTTTATATAGAATATATAAATTTCCTACAGTGTATATAGAGCACTTGAATTTCATGGAAAATTCAAATTCTGGCACACAGAATCGTCATGAAAATCGATAAAGCCGAATAGGCACGCAGACCGACCCAGTTCGACACTTTGTTGATAGATATTTTTTGGCGTGCCTCGTCTGATTTATTACAGATATAAAGCCGACCAGATGCTGGATCATTGTTAACCACAGATTGCCGATCTAACAATGTACGGGTGGTCTACCAACGCTCATAGCCTTTATGTTACCAGTTTTATCACCATACGGTAAAATTCTTTTGTAATTCTTAAATACACTGTATTTGTAACCATCAAGTTGTTTGTTTTATTTCTATCACAAGAAAAAGTAACTCTTAAATATAATTAAATGAAAAAAATATAAAAACCGTTGTCTTTATGACATAAATTATCAAAACATGAAAACAAGACATAATAATTGAAGTTATTAAAAAAGTAAGTATAATAATAATAAAAATAGAAAATACTACTATAATATCATGCTCCTATATTAATTGCTAGTTCTACGTTTCCCAGTAATTGATGCTTTATTTTGTTTTGTAAATCGTAGTGCAGGCATTGTAGTGTGAATAAATTATGAACTCGTATAACTTTCCTCATCCAGTAATGTAAGACCCCACCCGCTCCCTCGGCTTGATTATTTTTCTACAGTAAGAGAGCGAAATTCCAACCAGATCCTAAGTCCCAATTGTATTGGTTGCTGTACGACCTACTTAGGCTGAAAGTCTCGCGTTTGCGGCGGTACCTGACGTTACGTTAGTAAAATTCAAACGACCTAAATACCGCCGATTATAATTAAACTTATGTTTTTAATTTTGAAAATGCACTTTTCTTTTCATACACACACTTATATCCGAATTGTGTTTTGCATTAACTGTTTATTACAATTTTAAATATCTTCTGACCTTTACCCGAACTATGTATGGGTACAGATAATTTTAGTAATTGAATGTCATTAATATTGAGTAAAATCAAAATCAAATATTCAAGTAGGCAATTACAAGCACAGAACACAGAATTGTCAAGTTACACAGAAATGTCTGTAATCCTACAGGAAGCTACAACTGGCTCGAGAGGCGGGTCTGCTAGGAAGAGCCGGCAAGAAACACTCAACAGTCACTCTTTTCAAAATATAAGTTACAGTAAATGTATAAAACAATTAATTTCCTAAGTCAGTATCAACAGCATTTAATCTCACGTACTCTTATCATTATAATAGTCTTGAATTGAATAATAAGCTTTTCGTAATAATATATTTTTAACATTTATGTAAAATTGTTGAAGTGGAAAGTAGTTTTTAAAAATTATAGTTATAATTTCACAAAACAGAAGAATAAAGATCGTATAATGTCCTTAATTTTTCTTTCATTTTATTTATAAACTTACACTTTTACAATTTAATTTATGATTCTCTTATTGCTTTACTCTTATTGTATTTATTATTGCACAGTTTACTTATATTTGTTTTACTTATGAAGTTCGAAGTGTTGGTGCAAGATTACAATTAATAAAAAACAAAAGTATAATGTTTATATATTTATGCATTTTTAGTATCTCTGAGGCAGGTAGAAAATTGTTTAACTTCATAATGATAAAACTCTACTTTCAGTAATTTTCGCCGACCTAAAAAATTTCCGAATTCGACAGAACAACATAGTTCTAAACGTGGGCCATGGTTATCAGAGAAACTGCTTAGTACTTATATCTTTGTTTTATCTACTTGTAAAGTAAACATATTATAAAACTTTATTTCAGCCTAACCTCCATCACGTCTGTTTGTCTATTTGTCTGTCTGGTTACGTCAAAAACATAAAAACTACTTCAAACTTATAGCTTATAGTTGCTATTATATTGTATATGCTATTATATTACCAAAAAATATAAATTCAAGTTTTTTTCCAACGACGGGTCTCGCTCATGATCATTTTAAACTTATTTTAAGTATAGAGTAATATTATTTACTAGCTGCTGCCCGCGGCTTCGCCCGCGCACAACTCGACTTATTTCATGATGATACACTACATAAGTTGTTACTACGTTTAGCCACTTAATTATATTATTTACGATCTGTATACTATGTGT
>DWMZ01003515.1:0-12652 GCA_018249855.1 Eueides tales michaeli | reverse complement strand
ATATTGACTTTTAAACATTTTTGGAAACCCGACGTTTCGAACACTTTACAGTCTACCCGTGACCACGGACTACTGTAAAGTGTTCAAAACGTCGTGTTTCCAAAAATGTTTAAAAGTCAATATACGCGATTAATACGTTTAAAAGTTGTTTCATTTAAAATACGTTTACAAAATACGCCCATCAAAGATAAATGTAGGTTTATAATATACCCATGTATTTTTAAAAAAAAAATACAGAAACGTCCTATATTAATTATACAAAAACATTAATGTCGTATTATATACTACAACACCAATTGGGCGCAAACACTATAGCTATATACTCGACCTTCAGCAATCTTAGACTGCTTTCAGGAACTAACATCTATATAAAACGAAGCAAACATACTGTGTGACTGTAAACGTTAGGTTGTGGGTTCGATCCCAACTCGAGGGAATGAATTATTTAAATTTTTCATTTCTTCGTTTTGTAACAAGGCAAAACGCGGCGTTGAGTTCCGCCACTTAACACGCAATGCATCAAATTCGGCGGAAAGTGGGGACAGAAATGAAACGGAGCGTCTTAAAACTAGGTTCCTAAGTTCCCTCTGCCTACCCTGCTATGTGCGGGATACAGCGTGAAACGTAATGTAAGAAAAACTAAGCTTACCCAAGCAATTAATAAAAACAAGAAAATAATGAAAATGAAGTTAGCAACGTTCTTAACACAATTTTAACATACCTGTATCAGTATCAATGAAGTAACAATATTAAATTATTTAATGTGGTCGACCGACGGAAATTTTATGACTTTGTATGAAAGCCTTTTACGTGAAATTCACTGGCAAATGACCACAACGTTTGTAATATATTTTGCTCAACTGTTTATAATTGAAATATAAACAGTTGAGCAAAATATATTACAAACGTATAAATATATACTAATTCGATCCCTAGTATTTTTTTGCTAATTTGATCCCTAGTATTTTTCAAGTTGACAGTCTGTATGAAACTTCGTTACTAGAAGTAATAGAAGTCTTAAATTTTACTTAAATATTATTTGTAGGACGTTTGTGTTAACAAAGATAGGATTTTGCGAGATTCTATCCTTATTGGTGAGTTATTGCCGTGAACTGTTTCACGATAATCACTCCGATAAGTCGGCGGCAAGGCCAGTCATAGAACTGACATTCACATCTTAGGTTCGACTGTTCTGTTTGCGAAATGTCGCTGTGGAGTGGAAATAAACTTACTAAACCAGGAAATTTATCGAAATAGTTTTAGGGCTGTTTTTACAGTATTAATAATTATACGATTGGGTGCAATTAGGCAGTTCGTATACGATATTTAAAGCATGAGTTTAAAATTATTATTTATTATGACGATGCTGCGCTACATTTCCCGATTGGTTTGATTCTTATCAACGCACTTGTCCAATATCCAAAAAACTACTGTACGTGCATATTATATTATATTATCATATCTCAATCATAGCCAGATATTAATTTTATATCATTTCCACTTCTTATAATACAGAAATTGTTTCAGCATTTCTCGGGGCATTTTTAATTTAGAGCAATTTGTTCAACCGTTTTGTTGTTTTGTTTGTAGGTAGATTTTTAAATTAAGAGACTCTTGCTGTTGATAATATTTTTGATAATGTAAAACAAACATTTTAGATCAGTAGTGAATTAATTATATTTTAACTTTCTAACTTATTTAAAATATATGTTTTTTAATAAGCTCCTAAGTCCCGTTTTGTTTTTGTTTCCAACATCAGCGCATCGGTTTAAGACTAATCTTGAACCAATAATGTTTGTTTCTACTTCTGTATGTGAGATGTTAGGTCTGTCCAACACATTTTTTTTAAATTAAAGTAAATTTTCATCCATTTAACCATGTAAATGTTGTCTAAGAAGTAAACCAGAAAAACAGATTATTGATAATTTCTTATGGGCTTAGGTAATCAAGAAGCTTCACCCTCATTTAATGTAAATTTTCTTACTTCGAACTTATCACTCCTTTCTTTACTAAAGTTTTAAGTAATTCATTTTTAAGACAAAACTTTTAATAACGAATTATATTTCTAACTTTAAATTCGAGCGAAGGGCACCCTAATAGTCGTTAGTAGGAATAATTAAATCTTTCAATAGAAAGGAGCAATTTAGTTGTTAATTTATCATATCAAATTAACAAATTGTACCAGCTATAAAATAAATAAAATATTACAATTTTCAAAAATGATTTACGAGAAGTTGTACGCACATTAACATCGATAATACAACTGTTTATTTATTATGTATGTCCAATATTTTCATATATGCTAGTCATTAACAAACGACGGAATACACAATGCGTTTAGCCCTTTGATTATACAGGGCTGTCGCGCTCATTATGTAATCCCTCAATATTAATAGGTCCCATAATTATTATTACCACTCACTATTAATTTAAAATAATTGTTATATCTGCTTTATATCAGTTATATATTATTTTTATACTTATAAGGAAGGACCTAGGTTTTTACCTAGGCTAGTCAAACTTAAAAAAAAACTAAAAGTAATTGATTAAAGTCAAGTATCAGACGATTTCCATTATACGCGAACTTACTTGGAATTGCTCAAGTGCTATAATAACCTAACAATGTTTAATTTAAATTAAAATTCTCATAACATTACTTTTTATGTTGGGTTATTGTATTGATTATACCAAAATTATAAAATCAAATTCTTAAAACGTAACGTACTTTTCTACTGAAATTGCTTCTCCAACTACAAAACGTTTCATTCTTCTTATCTTAAATCATGAAAAAGTAAATTTCTTAAAGTTTGACTATTTTATTGATCTCGTCAAATTGTAAAAATTATTTTATATTCTGTTCCAGATAAAAATATTATTGCACATAGGAATTCACGTTTAAAAGTCCAGCGAGCAATTGGAGAGTAAAATTGTGAATTGAATTTTAAAAGGGTTGGGTTTTAAAACGTTTTAAACACATAACGTTGCGCAGGAATTTTCAATCAGCTCTACTGCCTACAATAGTTGCCAAATGTCCAGAGTGTGTATGCGTAGAATTTTGCAGAAAATTCTAAATATTATAATAACTTAATGGCTGCCTATTTTTCGATGTGGTGCACAAGAATGAGTAAAACATTTGTAAATCGGAACAATGTATATATCGATTCGTTGCAAGCAAAGTTTTGGGCAAGTCCGACTCGAACTTGACCGATTATTTTTATTTTTGAAACCAAAGCAAACAATTTTAATATATTTTACACACCAATAATTAATAGATATTAACAACCTATAAATATTAACACCATAAATGTAAGCAATATTTCTAATTTAATAACAATTTACAATAGGATTTACCATATAAATCCAATATAAGTTGCTATACTACTTTGCATCAACACAAGTGTAATACGATGCAGATGACCGGTCACAGGATGAATATTCGAAATTGCGTCGCAACCTCACTTAATATGCCTATCTGAAACAAAACGCCCGAAACAGATTTGATCCCAATTTGAATAGGTTATTTATTATATAGGTAAATATACAACATTAATACAACATTTAAAAAATATTAATATTAAAAATAATTCAATATTTACTACAACAATCGCCGATGACAATTTAAAACTTACTTATAACCCATAAGATACACAGCCCATTTTACGCATTTTCTTCCTAACACACATATCTTAAAGCTTATATTTGTTTATTTATTATCCACACAATAGTCGTCCTCTCTATGATGATTATATCTCTATGATGATATGATTTAGTACAACATTATGGAACTTAAAATTACTTAATCAATTTAAGTTCCATAATGTTGTACTAAATTAATTAATTTTTAATTTGTTATTTTTTTTTCTTATTTAAATGTTGTATTCCTTTTATGTATGCAATAAAGAGTTTTATCTATCTATCTATCTATCTTTTATCTTCTACCACTTATTTGTTGAATAAAATATTACAACATATTCATCCCATCATAAGTATGCTATACCCATAGAATATACTTATATTATAACAGATCTTTTTTAGGCAAAGAGTCATTGTTTAAAGTGAAAATTAAATAAGCCTACACTAAAAAATATCCTCTTGCATAATATAATTAATAATATATTAAAAATAGCTCAGCGTTTCAAAGCGATTTCAACGTCTTAGTATCTTTTAGAGCAGTGGTATTATACTGTTATATTTCATTCACTGACTCAGCTTCACGCTGTATCCCGCACAAGGCAGGGTAGGCAGACGGAACTTGGGAACCTAGTGTTACGTCACATTTAAAAGTAGCAAAAATATTTATAAAAAAAGAGCATTAGAAGCATTAATAGCTCCTGACTTAGTGTAAAATTCTTACTATTTTACTTGAACAATAGGCCACTTTTTATATTTTAACATAAAAGTTCTCCCTGGTATCTTAAGTAGCTTTGGACGCTAAGTGCATTAGGTTGTTTAAAAATAAATTGCACTTTGTATCTTCGTAAGGAAAACTTTTTAAGAGTACTTCCATTCTGTTATTCTTTCTCGCATACATGTATTACAAGACTAGGAATTATTTATGTTTAAAGTTTTATTTGTTCTTTTTATACACCTATACAGATAAACATAATTTTAGCAAGTACTCGGATGCTACCATTGTTTTACACATCTGATACGCTTTCAATACTTTATACTTATTTACATTTGTCATTAGTCTGCATGTTTTAATTATGTTCTTTGTTATGCAGAACACAAAAAATAATTTATTTACATAAACAGTATAATAAGTAACTTTATAGCTTAGAATAGATTATCGCTCGATAAGTAATTGAAATACAAAATATAAATAACTTAAATATAGTCCCTGAAGGCCAATTATGACGGAAAGGAACAAGCGTGCGCCTGTAAACGCGACAGGTTGTGTGAGCCCCACTTTAAGAAGTAAAATATTTAATATTTTAATTTCCTTGCTTTGGTTCTGCAACTCAACAACAATGGTTTAAATTTGGAAAATGGTTAGCGGATCGAAGTATATTAATGCTGGTTTTCTAAGTTTCCTCTTACCCTGCCATGCGCCGGAGAGAACTTGAAATTAAAAAAGCTGTGTTCGATTGTTAAATGATTGCTTCAAAACTGATAAGGGTAGTCAATCTCAAGACATTCTGGTGTACATTTTCCGCACGGTATTCAAACATTGCGTTTAGCCACCTGACGTCTTTTCTTCTCACATAACCAGTGTTATTCAATTTAAAGGATTGTAAATTATCACAATTGAAATTAACATCTTATACTTTTGTATTTTTATTCCAAATAATTTTTAGAAACGCTTAAAATGAACACTTAATCTATCTTAAATTTGTTAATTAAAATTGAGATACACATATTTTAACAAATTATATATTGTTTGCTTATCGGAGATTAAATAAGGACAATCAAAAAAACTTATTGATTTTTTCTTATTTTTAGGTACTTCAATATATAACTTCGTGTATAAAACTATTAATGGCACAATTTAATCATAATCAGTAATAAATTACAGCACTCAAACTTTCATAATTTCTCACGACAATATACTCGTACATACATTCTTGGGAACATTAAACAAAAATTGATTTTTTTCACTGAAAACACATCTGAAATGTTTTGTGTTTATTTTTAAACAAGCTTTACGTGTTTGGAGCGTGATGTTGATTGCGTGGTACTTGATCGATTTTAAGAATTCGGCAGATTGTGCTCTTAACTTCCCTTTGCAATCCAGATTGATTAACTAGACATTTCAAAGGGAGGCTTAGACAAGTTCTTCCTGTTGTCTGTTTTTTTGTGAAATTCGACCTGGGTACCTTTCTCTGACATTGAATGAAGCAGTTAAGAAAGTATGCATTTGCACCAGATACACTCTGCATTTTCGGGATCTTGCTTGGAACGTCATCATCGGACAACGCATCGTCGTTTAGTAGTCCATCATCGTCGTCTAACTCATTGTCATCACTTTCAGAGTCAGACTGACAGTAGCCGTCGATCATTAAGTCAATTGGAACATCTTCTACGTCACTGCAATCTGCATTTGGTATTTCTGGCAATTCCATTTGTTCTTCTGAATCTGCGTCACACTCTCCTAACTATTTTCTGATGTTTCGATCATGCTAAGACATGATAAACCTACAAAAACAATATTGAAATATTTTTAATCAAGAAACGCAACCACCTAACACTGGTCATCATGACCGCATGCGAAATATATTTATTTACCTGTATTGTTTTTACTGCATGCACTTGATGGCTAGACGAGCGTTGAGAACTGAGTGGGGAGGGGAAAAAGTACCCACAGGTGTGTGGCCTGTGAAAATATTTGAAAAATAATAACGCTCGGAGTCACAGTGACCAGCACTAGGTGGTTAAGAGTTAATACGTTCTCATCTACTACTACGTATTACATTTTCTATAATAATACATGAAATAAAAATTTTATCTAATACTAGATTTTTAGTAAATAACAAAATACGATATCTTCAATTTACAAACTCAGGAGCAGAGTAATGCGTGAATTAACAAATACGAACCAACCTCGTGCTTAAATATGATAGGTATGGATAACAAACTATTTCCAAAATAGATAAGGATCACTCTATAATCCATCTGTTCACCCGTCAAGACTAGTTCTAAAGATATTTAGGTTCTAATTTTAAGTAATAATATAATAATATCAAGTATAGTTTTATCGTTATTGTGCTCCAAGGCATAGTCAAGGAACTATCCCTTGGAGCACACAAAAACGATAAAACTTCTACTGTAACGCTATCTAAAGATACAAGTGCTTATGATTTGTTTATGCCACATTTTGTATTACTTTCGGCGAGTCATCAAAAGCTATAATGTAGTTACCATTAACCTAGAGTAACAAACTTTAATAACAAACGAAATTTGTTCAGAACCCTCTATGGGTGATTACGACACGCACTTGACCAGTTTTTTTTAATGAAAAACAAACATTTTTTACAAGAATTAAGTTTGATTCATGAAAACATTGATTTTACGTCTCTATTTTAAACATTTTATTATATTGACGTGTAACTTTGCGATTTTGTTGATTAAGCATAACTCTGAATTAGGACAATAAAATGTCGGAGCCACCTAAAATGTAAATAAATTTCAGTTTAATTGGCACTCTTTAGAAAATATTTTAGAGCTGAAGACAGTTAGGAGTAATTATTTTCATTTATAGCTTTTATATAAATTGCGAATTTGTTCGCTAGAGTTATTTCTTAAAATCTTTACAAGTTGTCCTTATTACTTTATAAATATCATCTAATTAGTGATTTTCTTCTGAAAAGTTTAATATAACATGATTTTGTTTAATGTCTAATGTATGCTAATCAACTAGAGTAGAATACGCAAAAATAAAATTGGATTATTTTTAAATTAATAGTTCACTTTTAATTATATTTACTATTGAGGCCAGTCGTGGCGCAGCGACACAAGCGTGTGACTGTTCAACTGACAGGTTCTGGGTTCGATCCCTAGTCGAGGAAATGAAATATTTAATATTTTCAATTTAAATATTTAATGTTTCATTTCTTCGCTCTGATAATAAGGCAAAGCGCGGCGTTGAGTTCCGCCACTCAACACGCAATGCCTTAAATTTGACTGAAAGTGGGGCACTTAAGTGGAACAGAGTGTCTTAACACTAGGTTCCCGGGTTCCCTCTGCCTTTTGCAGGATATTGCGTGAAGCTAAAAAAAAATTATATTTACCTGGAATGTATGACAATAATACTACCAATAAACAACTGTTTCTTGTTCTTAGTTACTTTTACAGTTATTTATTATTTTTAAGACAAATGTGAACTTTATCACATGTATGTACTAAAAGTGATTTGCCAATATATGCAAATAATGACGAAAATAAGAATTGAAATGAGAAGTTATCCTATTTATATACAATTATTTTATCGCGCAAACAGCCCTATGTGACTATAAAAGCGTAAAAATAATCCCTACAAATGGCACAGTTTACATGTAATTATGCCGTGCTACACAAATTGCGAGGCTTTGTACGGCTCAACTAATTAGTATAGCATTGCGCATTGTGATCTCATATTATATCAGTACTCACTGTGCCTTCACTGCTCGCACTATATCCTTCCAAGAGTAAGCAATAAATGAAATTAGGACAAGGATTGATGTTGAACAAACAAATCTCATGGCGTAGGTCCAATATTGAATTCTTTTAAGAGGAAATATACTTATTTTTTATCTTTTCCCATCAGTTAGCCTTCCAAAGGCAGAAAATATATTATAAATGTAGTCATTTTCTACTTTATGTTAATTTTTTAGAAATATTGTTTGAAAGGCATGCATCTATATTATTGTAAGAAAAAATATTCAAATAAAATAGTATCAAAAGTTTCCTTATATATAAATTAAAAATACCATTGAACAACATATGGTATTCATTAAATATAACTTATAAATTACGCTTTTAGGAGCAAATCTAACTAAAAATAAACCTAATATACTTTGGTAATAATTTAAGCAAAAGGTTGGGTGGTTTATTTAAAATTTTCATGACCCCCTGTAGTTTCTTGTCACTTTTAAATGCTTCCTCATAATTACCTTTTGCAGGGTGTATCCACCCTGCTCTGACACAGAAAACTTTATTATAATGTCCCTCGGTATGCTGTTATAATATCTTGTAATTTTAAAACACTGCGTCCGCTTACAAACTTATACATTTGAATTTTGCATAGGGCAATAGGTTTTGGCGCAGGGGCTCAAGCTTGTGACTGTAAACAAAAGTATTTAGTGTTTACAAATTAAATACTTAATATTTTTATTTCTGCTGCATTTCGCGCTGACAACTAGGAAAAGTGCGGCGTTAAGTTCCGCCACTCAACACATAATGCCTCAAATTCGGCGAAAAGTAGGGAACGGAACGTAGTGTCTTAACAATAGACTTCCAAGCTCCGTCCTGCCATGTACAGGATACAGCGTAAAAATGAAAATAATGTTTTTGTTATGTATAATATATTTCTATAAAAATGTTCCAGCTTAATGGTAGAACTCAATGCAATAGTTTATTGCCCATAAAATATATACCTAAGCCTCGTTTAGTGCAGAGCATCAGTCACGTAATTGTCGGGATGAATATTATTAATTAGCACTATAATAAAAAAAATCTAAGTTTAGTGAACAGAAACAGATTTTTTATAATAATACTTATATCTAAGTTATATGGTCAATTAGGCAAACGTTATGGTTTGTGATAGAGATTACCTTTAGTTCATTGGACTGCTTAGACAAGTCAAATGAAAATTAAACATGAAAGGACAATCAATACTAATTAAGCTAAGCTGTAATAATAATAAAAATTAATCAACTAGAAATTTTAATATATTTTAATATAAAAAATATGATACATTATTAATCTAAACATATATCATATATACATTATTAATCTAAGCTAAGTATTGCTATTAGAATCTGCGTACGCAATTACACATTTTCTATAAACTGTTACTATTAGTTGACGCCTTTTTACATCGTCATGTAAAAAAACGTCGATTTATATTTTGAACTATACAATAAACTAAATATTGCTGAACCGAGTTTGTTTTTAATAGAACTTTCAACCACTTTACTGCTACTAAAAGTTGCAAAATTTAAATGCATACAGATACATAACAGGAAGCTCAAGAGAAGGCACGTAGCAGCGTTGCCGCCATAGCAACACTTACGCCAAGGAAATTGCCACTTTTCGTGTTCCCATAAATCAGTTCAAAGGTAAAACTTAATATCATTGCCCCTAACGACACAACGCCGGTGTCACTAAAAGATATCGTGATTCATATTTCCTCACGAAATTTGCTTTAATATCTGTTAAGAAAATGAAATTGTTTTTTTCACGTGCATTTTTATTATTTTTTGTTACTTAACGTCTGATAAAATAAAAGTATAAATTGAATGATAGTATAATATCTCTTTTTTACTTAATTTTCTACTGCGCAAATTAGGAAAGCATCTTATATTTGTAACAATAACTACAGCATTAAAAGTCACCAAGAATTTTAATGTTCTAATTCAAAACGGTTGTTCAAGTCCCGGTTTAAATAAAAATGAAAATAATGTTTTCAAAACAAGTAATAACAGGTCTGTCAAAGGTCAATCAACCAACCAACAAAGGTCAAACAACCACGAAATGCATTGCATTTCGTTATATTTACATAGCGCCGCAAGCGTTTTAGCCAAAATTGTGAAGTTGAGTCGTAAAGCGTTTTACAATTGAACTACATACTCGTTTATATGTAGGTAATGTACAAGTATGTATTTCAAAGGCTGAAATGTGTTTTTATACCTAAATAATTGCTAGCTATGTGCATTTGGAAACAATGCTTTTATAATAGAAGCTGTAAATTATCCTAACAATTAGTGCAATAGTTAATAATAAATTTTTGAAACTACACGGCACTAAAATATGTGTTTGTGAATCTTTAAGCATTTTTAATGTAGGGTAATTCTTACCAATTTTATAAATTTATTAATACGGTAGCCATATTATTTTTTCTTAAATACTGAGCAGAGTTTATTACTTTTTCTTCGGTTTGCCGGAATTTCTAATTATTCAACCTTCATCACACAAAAGATTATACTTTGGTTGTCTACTAAAGCATAGCTTAAAAAAGCAAGGCATATAAAAATACACACATGTCACTGTTTATCAGTATATCCATCAAGGTTTACATCAGGGCTGTTAAAGGAAAGCTAAAACAATATGCCTACAGAATTTCTTCATATTTTAGAACACAGTCGTTCACTGATACGAATTAGAATTGAACCCTAGTCGGGTTAAATCAAGAATTTAATTTGCAAATAGATGACATTGCTGCGTCTAACGCTGTTAGATGGTGTTGCCGGTAGGTATTGCTTATATCCCTGGTAAACAATAACAGATATAAACATGTATGACTTTGAGAAGTTAGCTCTGAGCTCTGCACAATGTCTACTTAGAATATGTGCGATTTGAAATGATACTTAATAAAATGCAGAAATAGTAAATGAGTAAGTTTTAATTAATTATAGCAAATTATTTGTCTAATATTTATTTCCCAGTTTTAATAGCGTCCGTTAATTCACTTGAACTTAAAGTTCTAATTGAGTTTTAATAATTAGAAGTAAAAAAATCTTTACAACTTTACTTTATAGGTCAGTATCTACACGGAGAGAAAAGTTGGAAAAGTACGATATAATGACGATGTCATTTTGTGTTTGACTTTAAAAAGTTGTAGGTACTTAAACAAATATTTACTGAATGTTTCGAGATTTTCTTATTTGTATAGATTTCTATAAAATGTTTTATAACTTTGTAAAATATTTACACAGTTCTCCTTCCTTTAGTTACTATAAAATGTTTTACTATGACGCATCAGAAGCGATCTACCTCTGATTAACCACAGGTAGTTCCTCAAAGATAACCACCGGTTAACCGCCAGACGACGGCCGTAGAAACTATCGAAAATGAGGAAAGCTAAACCGGGACAGTGGAACGGTGCTTAGGGGGACTGAATACTAGCATATTAAATGAGACTAACTGTCGTCTACATATTTCTTAACACTTCAACATGTCGAACATATAGGTCTTGTGCTACACCCTGCTGGGCAATGAAAGCAAGTTAGATAAATAGTTAACTTTGGAGCTAGATTAATCATTTCTGAATATCTCAGGTTCGTGAATTCGATCGCCAAATTTTGAGGGCTTACTATTATATTATTATTATTTAAGTACTAGGGGGCGGCCGCCCTCTGCTCGCTTCGCTCACCAAATATACCAGCTGTGTATATAAGCATCCATATTTACTTTATATTAGTGTATCAACAATTTTTGTTTAACCTTTTATATTACTTAACCTTTTATATTACTTGTTTTCTAAGAAGAAATAAAACATAATGTTTTATTTTAAAATGGCCTTAATCTCATAATTTTGCTATTTCATAAAATTAAAAATTAATGCGATATTTAAAGACTGTTGGAACTCGCTTCTCTATAAAATATAAACAAAGCGAGCGTTGATGATACTTAAATGATGGAAATTTAGCGGCCAGTTGTCTTCGATATAGAATAGGTAAAATTAATATTTTATAGATATTTGAGATATACTTTCGAGAGTTAATACTACGCTTACATTATTAAATGAAAGTCAAGAGTAGGCATTAGGGAAATGGTTTTATTGTTACATACATGAGCCCATCAACAAACAATATATATATAAAATATCTATTGTAAAAAATCTATAGTATATCGTTAATCACGTGATCAAAACGATGAGCAAGAAATGCAATGCATTATCGTCAGAGAATATTTTGCAGTACCACTTCCATTGGAATGTGACACTTTTCAGGAAGTGACATATTTTATATTACAGACTTTCATAGGAATCTTTTATTTTGATATGAAGGTATTTATATAATACTAACAGTTCGTCTTGGTAGTGGTAGTTCTTTGACGGAGAAGGTCATAATACATTATACTACACAGAGTATGGAATAGAACAAAATTTTTCAGGTTTACTTTTGTATTAAGAAATAAAACGACAGGACATAATTAACAATAATTAGAAATTATTCTTGTTATTATAGGACCATCAGGTACTTGGGAAGTTTTCTCGATACGCCTAACTCTTCGT
>DWMZ01003514.1:0-12655 GCA_018249855.1 Eueides tales michaeli | reverse complement strand
CAAACGTCTTTTCACAACTTTTTTAAAATGTGAAATAGAAAATTCTCGGACGTTTTCTGGGATCCTATTGTAAAAGTGTACACCCTGTCCCATAAAAGAATTACGGACTCGATGCAATCGAGTTACATTCGCACTAAGTTTAAGACTATTTCTAGTATTAATATTATGTACATCACTGATTTTAGTAAACTTATTAATATTTTTCTTGACATACATAACATTTTCAAAAACGTATTGAGATGCAACGGTCAATATGTTAATCTTTTTAAACGTTTCCCTTAAAGAATATTTAGAGCTTAAGTTATAGATCGCCAGTCGAGGAAATGAAATATTTAATATTTTCAATTTAAATATTTAACGTTTCATTTCTTCGCTCTGGTGATAAGGCAAAGCGCGGCGTTGAGTTCCGCCATGGTTTATTAATTATATTAAAGCATTTTACATAATAACGATATAATTAAATATATTGGGATGTTAAAATATTTAATTAAAAAAATGTATTATTTGCCTAAAACTTTGAAGCTCTAATCAAAAATAAGAAAGTTATCAATCCGCGCTAGAGGAAATGAATAATGTTTCCAAATTAAATGTTATTTAATTTCTTCACTCTGGTGATGGGGTGCGTTGAGTTCTGCTACTCAACACCAAGGTTTCCTTACACAAGGTTCCCAAGTTCCCTCTGACTACCCTACCATGTGGGGGAAACAGCGCGAAACTGAAAATAAAATAAAAAAACAGACCAAATCATCCAATGGACACAAACCGCTTGCAAGATAATAATGTTCCTTACATATTAAACAAACACTGTAACACACCTTATTTACATATACATGATGATATTGAAATAAATGTGGGTACTTTATTGCTTTTACAATATTAGATGATTGAATTATGGTAATAAGGCAAATCGCGGCGTTGAGTTCCGCCACTCAACACGCAATGCCTCGAATTCGACGGAAAGTGGGGAACGGAAGTGGAACAGAGTGTCTTAACACTAGGTTCCCGGGTTCCTTCTGCCTACCCTGCCTTGTGTAGGATACAGCGTGAAGCTAAAACAAAGGGCTGTTGTAGCATAAAGGCACAAGGCACAGGCATTGTGTGACTGTATACGCGACAGGTTCTGGGTTCGATATGATTTGAAAATAATTATTATTTTCATTTCATTGCTGTTGTAAGAAGACGCAGCGTTCAGTTTTGGTACTCAACACGCAATCACTCGAATTTGGCGGAGAGCGGAGAAACGGTAAGTCTTAATGGGAACTGTGTGTCTTAAACCCTTCCATGTTTTGGTTTGCGTTTATCGTATATAGCAAAATGGACAAAGATTACTTAATGTAACGGCGTAACCCAACGCCGTTTTAATTATGGATTTCAGGTGGTGTGTAATCAATTCTTGTGTTATATACATAGAAATTATATTGAAAAAAATATTATTATGAGTTGAAAGCAGTTGGCACAGTTACAGTTCATGCAGAGGAGAGAAGAATGTTTAAAAAATGTTGGAGAAAATTATTCTCATAAAATAAATAAGTATGCCCATTTCTACCATATGCTTATAAAAATTTTTAAGCTGACATATACGTTGGTATGGTTGGCATCATAGGTGACATTTCCTCTTATATATATATATATATATATATATATATATATATATATATATATATATATATATATATATATATATATATATATTTATATATAAACAAATACCCGTTTAATTATCAAGTATATATATATATATATATATATATATATATATATATATATATATATATATATATATATATATATATATATAAAAAAAACTATAAAAAAGTGTATGGTATATATATATATATATATATATATATATATATATATATATATATATATATATATATATATATATATATATATATATATATATATATATATATATATATATATATATACTAGCGACTTAAACGGGGCTTTGTCCGAATAATTTTATTATTTTATATAAAATATTTATAAAAATTGTAGCTAACGTGTCATTTTGATAGGTAAACTATATTCATGTAAAACATCATCAATTTTTTTTGTATAGTTTTAACGTTGAAGTGGATAAATGTTTGTCTTAAAATGATGTCTGAAATATTTAATCTATATATGTGACAGACTCCTTTATTTTTTTAACAATCTCCGTTCTTATAAGGGCATTTTCGTTCTCTACTCTCCACCGCGTATGAGACTTAGGGAGTAGTTAGAGTAGGGAAAAGGAAATGAAAATATCTTCTACTTTGATAGTAGTTTTTCTACTTTTACTTGACACCTGGCTTTTACAGTCATCACACGTTTGTGTACAAATCTTAGAAATAAAAAAAAATGTTCATAATAAATAAAAACAAATTTTTAAAATACGTAAAACAAAAAGGCCCGTCGTGGCGCAGCGGCACAAGCGTGTGACTGTAACCGATAGGTTCTGGGTTCGACCCCACTCGAGGTAATGAAATATTTAATATTTTCAATTTAAATATTTAATGTTTCATTTCTTCGCTCTGGTGTCAAGGCAAAGCGTGGCGTTAAATTCCGACACTCGACACGCAATGCCTCAAATTCGGCGGAATGTGGGGAACAGAAGTGGAACGCAGTGTCTTAACATTAGGTTCCCGGGTTCCCTCTGCCTACCCTGCCATGTGGGTATAGCGTGAAGCTATAAAAAAAAAGTATAACAAAAACACGCCAAAAAATAAACCTAACTACAACCAACAGCATAAAGTATTTCATCCAAAAGCTCTACTGTAAATACAATTTAAATGAAAACACTTAGGAAAACGGCCACTTGACATAATTCCCAGGCCCCGCCCTCTGAAAGCTCCGCCCACTGTAAGCCACGCCTGTCGAGCTTTTTATAGAACTTCTGCAAAGGTAGTTAGAGATTCACAAAGTATATTTTAGTTTCGTCGTCTAGTTTATGAGAGTATCTTTATTATTCTAATGTCTTCAAGAGAACTTTTATTAGTTGAGTCCTTGTATGGGTAAACTTGGTCGTGTGGTCGATCTCACTCGAGGCATTGAAATATTTCAAATTTTCAAATTAAATATTAATTGTTTTCATTTCTTCACTCTGGTAATGAGGCAAAGTGCGGCGTTGAATTCCACCTCTCAACACGCACGCCTCAAATACAGCGGAAAGAGAAGAACGCAAGTAGAACTGAGTGTCTCAACACTAGGTACCCAAGTACCTTCACCATCTTCACGTGTGGGGTACACGGCGGGGTCCATGTGCGGGGTACACGTGAAGATAGTGAATGAACTTGGGAACCTAGTGTGTGCACGTACTTCGTGACGCTAAAATGGACTAATTTTTAGTTGAGGTTGTCATGGCACTGTTGCACAAACGCATGACTGTAAACGTGACGGTTTTTGGAAAGTTGACCAAGTATCTTTTCTCGTTGCCTACATGCAGTTCGGAAAACAGCGAAATTACAGATAATTATTTTTGTTGTTAATCCAAAATGGCTGCCGCAACGTGACAACATGGCGGAGAACAAATTACACAGTCATAATATACATATCAAATAAAAATACTTTATTTCGATACAAAACCAACCAATAATGCATTGTTTATTTTTTCTTTTTTTGTTTACAGCTTTAAGCTGTACCCCACATGGCAGAGCAGACAGACGGAAGCTAGTGTTAAGACACTCTGTTCCGTTCTCCACTTTCCACCAAATTTAAGGCATTGCATTTTTAGTGACGGAACTTAACGCCGCGCTTTGCCTTGTTACCAAAGCGAAAAATACATATATTCGCGCTTACAGTCACACATTTGTGCCTTTACACCACAACAGACCTAAAATTTAATAGCTTTTGCATTTATAAGACCACCGAAACCAGGTTCAATTGTCGTCTACACTTCTCCTGCACTATAAAAATAAATTATAAACAAACAACCATATTTTTATTCTATCGCTACCCTTTTATCCTTTCACATAATAATTCCTCACACATATCACGTAACAGTTTATAAAGGTTCAAAAAAGAGCAAAAAGTCAATATTCATCCCAAATTGATCCCAAATCGTCCAACTATCGTATTACAGCAGCGCAGCATCCCTGAAGAACAACGTTTCATCTCGTTGAGATATCAAAAAATACATCCCGGCCGGCCTCTCTGCGCTTTATTAAGAATAAATTTAGGACCCCTACAATGGTTGGTAAGTTATGTGTGAGGAGCGATTTGATGTATTTTAGGTTTTCTTCTTCGCTTTTTAGTTTCACGCTGCGTCCCGCATATGGCAAATCAGACTTGGGATTCTAGTGATAAAACACTCTGTTCCCATTGTGACACTTCCATTTCCCATTTTGTCAACGATATAGTATCAACCTCACTAGATTTTGCAAGGCAGAAAGAATATAGAAATCTAGAATATAGAATCTTTGTTCTTATTCAGATATATTTTTTGCGTCGTTACTAGAGCTAATTAATAAATATATATTTTTTTAGCTTCACGCTGTCTCCCGCACAAGGCAGAGTAGGCAGAGGGAACTCGAGAACCCAGTGTTAAGACACTCCGTTCTACTTCCGTTCCCCACTTTCTGTGGAATTTTGTGGCATTGCGTGTTGAATGGGGGACCTCAACGCCGCGTTTTGCCTTATTACCAGAGCGAAGAAATGAAACATTAAATATTTAAATTGAAAATATTAAATATTTCATTTCCTCGACTGGAATCGAACCCAGAACCTGTCGGTTACAGTCACACGCTTGTGCCGCTGCGCCACAACAGGCCTCAAGCTAGCTAAGTCATTAAACGTAAATATTTGATTCCCCAAGTGGAAATTGAACCCACAATCGTTACTGTTGCACGCTTAAATATTTCATTATTAATTTTTTGCCCATTCTAAGACACATTTCCAAGATGTTTAACTTAAGTTTCTTCAGGACAATTTAAAAATTTTACTGTCTTATCTTTTCTAACTTCACAGGTATAAAATAGGTGTATTGTAAGTTTGACATGTCTATCAAATCAAATTAATGGCTTTGGACCTACAAGCATTTTGTTAGGACAGGTCCTTATTTTTCGCTTGCTCAAAAATAACATTCATCCTATAAAACTATACCAATTTCGTGCAATTTTATATCAGAAACACACACGAGCACAGATTAAACATTTAAAATGAAAGCTCTACCTAAGCTGTACTAAATTTAAATATCAGTTTTAACACAAAAAATAAATATAAATATATTAAACAAATATATCATAAAATCGCTACCGCTTATAACTTACATGTGTATAATGTTTGGCGCCTATCTTCTGTCTAATGCATTTATGCAAGAGGCGCGATCGATCGTCGTAATTCTGCCAAATATTGATACTGCTTATTTTTATACGGGAACAATTCCCGTATAATACTTCAAACGAACTATGGAACAAAAATTATAGCGTATTTAAAAAAAATCGACCCTTATTTTCGTTATATGGAGGCAATATTGATAGCTTTTTCTATGTTTTGGATGATTTATTCTAAATTTTTTTTTTATCTTCACGCTATATCACGCAGGGTAGGCAAAGGGAACCCGGGAACCTAGTGTTAAGACACTTCGTTGCACTTTCGTTCCCCACTTATACATAATGGTCATATTTAATAAATTTGACTTTTTTTTTTTGTCTGTTTTTTTTTTACCGAAAAGCTTGTTCATTGCGGTGCTTTTTGGATGTTTTATGAAAGTCGAATTCGCAGTTTACTTTAGAGTTTTCTTGGATTGAGTTTTGAGTTGAGTTCCGCCACTCAATATGCAATGCCTTAAATTCGGCGGAAAGTGGGGAATGGAACGGAGTGTCTTAACACTAGGTTCCCAAGTTCCCCTTGCCTATCTGGCCATTTGCGGGATAGCGTGAAGCTGAATTCGCAGTTTGGTAGCGACAAGTACTTTGTTATGATAAAGTACTTAAGATTTGGGCCGCAGATTATTTAAAATATTTAATTATGTTAACTTCTTATATTTTGGGTTAAGTTTATTATATTATGTGGAGAAAATAGAGTGTTAAAATATTATGTCAAACGCAGACAAGACGCAAGGGCACACGCTTGCAACTGTACGCAACAGGTTGTGGGTTCAATTCTCGCGCGAAGATATATTTTATATCTTGAAATGTAATATTTTCGTTGTACCACGTCCTGGTAACACCGGGCGAGGACATAACGAGGCGTTAAGTTACGCCATTCAACACGTGATATCTCTATAATTCAGTGAAAAGTGAGAAATGGAAGTCTCTGTCACAGGAAATGAAAATGTTGACTATATCGTTCTCTAGTAGGACTCGAATCCACAATCGTTTCAACTGCACAATTGAATCGTTGCGCCACGACAGGCCTTTAGGCAAACTACTTTTATTTATAATATTTTAGACTTCTGTATGAGGCCTGTCGTGGCGCAGCGGCACAAGCGTGTGACTGTAACCGACAGGTTTTATGTTCGATTCCCAGTCGAGGAAATGAAATATTTAATATTTTCAATTTAAATATTTAATGTTTCATTTCTTCGCTCTGGTAATAAGACAAAAGCGCGGCGTTTCCACCACTCAATACGCAATGCCTCAAATTCGGGGGAAAGTGGGGAACGGAAGTGGAACGGAGTGTCATTACACTAGGTTCCCGGGTTCCCTCTGCCTACCCTGCCTCGTACGCGATACAGCGTGAAGATAAAAAAAAATGTTAGACTTCTTAACTAAATTATCAATAATATATGTGTATGTTCTTCTAGCAATAAGTCGTATCCAGCATTTGGCAGGTATTGGCAGCTGAAACTAGTCTTAAGACCGTCCGTTCCGATTATTTCTCGCTTCCCGACGAATTTCAAACATTACATATTGAGCGACGGAACTCAACGCCGCACTTTGCCTCGTTGCTAAAATGAGAAAATGGTCATATTAAATATTAAACTTCCTATAGTAGAAATCGAACCGACGACCTGTCGCGTTTACAGTCGCACGGTTGTACCCTTGCGCCGCGACAATCTTCCAAACGAACAACTTTTAATTGTAGTATTTCAGACTTCTTAATTATATAGTCAATAAATATTTTTTTTAAGAAATATTTAGTCCATTATAGCGTAGTGGCACTCAGTACACACTACAGTTGCGGGGAGTGTCTCTCACTCGAGACATTTGATGGAACTCAAGGTAACATAAGGTTCCTTCTGCCTTCCCCCTGACAACCAAGCTACGAAAATGAATGTTATTCTAATATGTATATACTAACATTACAGATACCAACCATACCTACGCTATAGACCTCCATCCAAGCACTTAAATATACGAGAAAAAAAAAAGTAAATAAAAGAGCCAAAAGCGAGGTAAAGTTAAACAAGCGATCTTAACAAGAACGTAAATCGGATTTGCAAGCGCATTTGAATAAGACGGCATTCGGAATGGCGGAAATTTTTATTTCTATTTCTGCGTCTTTTCAACTTTGCGAGGAGATAAAAGTTATTTGAACAGTTCTACTTGGTTGGGAGTAAAATATAGATTTATAAATGTTGGATGAATCGTTACGTTACGTATAAGCTGTATGAAAAAATGTTGTACATTTGGCCATAAAATTTTATAGTAAAAGCCTGTCCTCTGTAATTATATATAAGTACCATATAAAATATAGGGAAACTTTTAAACAAGGTATTACACTAAGCAATTACTAGGGCTCTTTAAATAGTAACTATTAAATAAATAATTTAACGGAGTACAGTGCTATATATGAATTCCAACCCTACGGACATTAGGGTGACGTATATTTTTAGCATTTAAAGTTTCTTACTTAAAATTGATCAATTCTTAAAATAAATCTGTAACACTTTTTTGTGTTTAGACAGTGATCTAAACACAAAAAAAGTGTTTTTGAAATGATTGTCTGTGTGTCTGTTTATCTGTTTGTATGTGCATTTGTACGCGCTAATCTCAGAAACGTCTAACTAAGTTTTATGGTATATATATGGTAACTTTCCTTCACCATAAACCATAAAAAAGCATCGTCAGCTCAAAATATGTATTTAGTTCGACAAATTTTATACAATATTTTTATTCATTGAAACCTGATATTTAAGTTTTCAATGTATAGATTTTGTCTGAGAAGTAATAATGTAATGAACAAGGAAATTATTGAATTTAATTAATAAAATAGTATGTATAGTTCAAGCGAGTGAAGCTGCGGGCGGGTCGCTAGTATTAATTCAGTTGTCACTCAGACAAAAACGACTTCTGACAAAAAATGGATAAATAAAATATAATAAAATTTGGATATGTATGCTTTATTCTTCTTTTTTTTTAGCTTGCCGAATTTGAGGCATTGCATGTTGAGTGGCTTAACTCAACGCCGTACTTTGCCTTATTACCAAAGCGAGGAAATGAAACATTAAATATTTAAATTGAAAATATTAAATATTTCATTTCCTCGACTGGGATCGAACCCACAACATGTCGGTTACAGTCACATGCTTGTGCCGCTGCGCTACGATATTTATTTTTGATTTTGGTAAAAAATAGAAAATTTTCGTTTTTAATATATACACACTTTTTCCCTTTTTATAAATCAAATACAAATGTATTGACTAGGACAAATATATTTTTGTCATCAAAACATTACTGGCAGCCTTATAGGAAGTCAAAACTCATTCACAAGTATGAATGTACTGTCACATATGTGGATGTGAGATGACATGTGTATATGTGTAATCATATGTGCGGATATAGTCACATTTGTAGATCTGTGATCACATGTGTAAATGTAAAAACACGTGTAGATCTATGATCACATATGTGGGCATGTAATCAAAAGTATGGATCAAATGTGTAAATGTGTAGTCACATATACAGATCAGTGATCACATATATGGATGTGTGATCACATGTGTGGACCAGTGATTGTTCGCGTAAATGAGTAGTCCCACGTGTGGATATATAATCATGTGTAATGTGTAAATTTATATGACGATGTGTGATTTCATGTATGTATGTGTGTGTGTGTGTGTATGTGTGTTCACATATATGAATAATTATTTCAAATGTGGCACGTGTGCTTGCACATGTGTATTTGTAATCATACATCGGACGTACTATCACCTGAGGATGTGTGATTAAAAAAATATTCCACACTGCATTACGCTCTTTCTATATTCGTATATTTCATATACTATTCTGAATTTACTTTTCGATACTGTCTTCATCGTGCACCTACTTTTATTAGAGCAGATAAACGTCAATGTACAAAATTTAAAACGATAATTTGATTCATCAAACCATTTTAAACAAAGAAAAAAAAATAGATCAGTAAAATTAAACCACAACCTCCACCTGCAGAACATACGAAATATATGATCGATAGTTGGAAAAGAAAGAGAATGAGAATATATTTTTGCAAATATTTTCACTTCGTTTTCTATTAGAAAGAGTGAGAACTGCCTAAATAGTATGTGATAGATCCTACTATTAGTAAGAATATAATCAGCAAGATGTTTAATTTCAATCAATCGAAAAAATAAAACTTTAAGGCCTGTTGTGACGCAGCGACAAAAACTTGTAACTGTAATCGACAGGTTCTGGGTTCGATCCCCACTCGAGGAAAATGAAATATTTAATATTTTCAATTTAAATATTTCATGTTTCATTTCTTCGCTCTGGTTACAAGGCACAGCACAGCATTGAGTTTCGCCACTCAACACGCCATGCCTCAAATTCGTCGGAAAGTGGGGAACGGAAGTGGAACGGAGTGTCTTTACACTACGTTCCCAAGTTCCCTCTGCCTACCCTGCCTCGTGCGGGATACAGCGTGAAGCTATGTATGTATATAAAAAAAAATCCTGCATCACAATTTAGACAGAGAGAACCTTATGCAATTTACTCAATTTTTGATTTAACCAAAGCACAGATTTGAGCTTTTGTACTCAATATTGCTTGTCAAGTAGCGAAAAACAACGCCGCGCTTCGTCAAACGCTGTCCCTATAAATTTAATTCAGGCAAAATACAAGCCGCATGATTACATTCTTATTAAAACCATAATCATAAAGCATTAAATTTAATCCATAATCATTATTGATTAATATTCAATATTCAATACAATTAGAGGCAAGACGTGACGCACAAGGGAACAAGTGTGCGACTGTAAGCGTGACAGGTCTTTGGTGCGATTTCTACATGAGGATTTTCATATTCACGCCGTACCCCGCACATGGCACGGTAGGCGGAGGGAACTTGGGAACCTTGTGCTAAAACAAATCGTTGCACTTCCGATCCTCACTTTTCACCGAATTTGAGAAACTGGCGGAACTCAACGCCGCGTTTTGCATTGTCATCAGAGTGAAGAAATGAAAACATTAAGAATTTAAATTGAAAATATTAAATATTTCAATGCAATATTTAATATTCTCATTTTTCCGTTCTGCTATGGAAGCAAAACGCAGCGTTGAACTCCACTATACATTCAAATTCGGCGGAAGTGGATCATAGAAGTGTCTTAATAAGAACGGATGGTTCTTACAAGGTATGAAGCTATAAAACATGACACTGTTTGTTTATAAAATCATATCAGCGTGGAAACCTTTATTTCGCACACGCTGCTTAATGTTTAAATTTTGTGTTAAGTAGCGTAACTCAACACGTAATTAAACACCGCTCGCTGTCTCCATAGCAGGAAAAATGAAAACGTGCAAGTAATTAAATCTCTTTATTATCTTTTACATTAAGCAAATTATGAAAACTGAAAAAAAAAATTCTATAGTCTAGTATAGAAGTATCTTAGAACAATAAAAATATAGCTATATTCTCTCTGCTCGTTTGAAAACGTTAACAAATCAAATTAAAATTAAGGTTAATGAACACGAGGCCGGTCCTGGCGCAGCGGCACAAGCATGTGACTTTAAACGAGACAGTCTGTGAATTCGATCCCCATTCGAGGAAATAAAATATTTAATGTTTTCATTTCTTCGCACTAGTGACAAGACAAAGTGCGGCGTTGAGTTCCGCCACTCAACACGCACTGCCTCAAATTTGGCGGAAAGTGGGGAACGGAATGGAGTGTCTTAACACCATGTTACCATTTCTCTCTGCCTACCTCTCTGTCACTGTGAAGCTAAGTAAGTAAGTGAGTTAAATAACAATATTTTCATACAGGTATCTACTTAACAATGTTTTTTGATAGCGTTACTTAGTAACGTTTAAATATTAACGCTCCTTGTTCTTTTTAAAATTTGTAATAACAATTATTTTTATATTTTTTAAAATTTTATAGTAACTTACTGAAAACCGAAGTAAAACTACATACATACATACATGAGACCTGTCGTGGCGCAGCGGTACAAGCGCGTGACTGTAACCGACAGGTTCTGGGTTCGATCCCCAGTCGAGGAATTGAAATATTTAATATTTTCAATTTCAATATTTAATGTTTCATTTCTTTCTGGTAATAAGGCAAAGCGCGGCGTTGAGTTACGCCACTCAACACGCAATGCCTCAAATTCGGCGGAAAGTGGGGAACGGAAGTGGAACGGAAGTGGAACGGAGTGCCTAAACACTAGGTTCCCGGGTGCCCTCTGCTTACCCTGCCTCGTGTGGAATACAGCGTGGAACTAAAAAAAAGGCAGGGTAGACAGAGGGAACTTGGAAACCTAGTGTTAAGATACTCCGTTCCACTTCACGTTCCCCACCCCACAAAATAAAACTAAAGATCGATAAACATATATAAACAATTTATAAAGCTTTCCAAATAGGGTGTTTACGTGTAATTTGTCCCACACAGTGTCGAATGGAAAGCCCCCGTCACGTCGCGGACGTCCACAGTCGACAATGGGTTCCCGACAATAGGTTCCCGACATAATAATGTACATTATACTAATAACAAATATCGTATCGTACTAAAGGTGAAATCCAAATATTTTATTGCATAGTCATCTTTATAGTAGATTACGTTTCCTTCAATACATCGTGGATGTGGTTGTATTGGATGCGGTAAGAGTATTTTTTAACCTGTAAAAAAGGGTCCTCGGTAGAGGCCTGTCGTGGCGCAGACAAGATGTGGGTTCGATCCCCGCTCGAGGAAATTCAATATTTAATATTTTAATTTAGGCTCTGGTTAGAAGGTAAGGCGTGGAGTTGATATACGCCACTTATTTCCAAAGCCAAAAATTCGGCAAAAATTGAGGAATAAAACGGAGTGTCTTAACACTAGATTCTCAAGTACCCTGCAATGTGCGGGAACCGGAAACTTACTTTAATGGAGGGTTATTTTAAAATTTTGCTTGTTTCCCCTTTTTTAAGACACACGCGTTGAAATACGACATTTTTAAATATTTATATATGAACAACAACTTGCAGGTAGTATACCTATTACTGTAATAAAACTCCTGAGGTCTGATCACAAGCGTGATCTGTAATCGCGATATGTTTTGGGGACGATCCCCACGAGAGAATATATTCTTACGAGAGAACTAGAAAATATATTTGTTTAAATATTTTCATTTCTTTGCTCTAATAATCGAAAGGCAACAGAGATAACGAAAGACAAGGTGTCGAGTTCCATCACTCACTTTTCAATGCTACCAATAATTCCTTGGAAAGTGGGGAACGGATTTGTCTTAATGGGAACGAAGTGTCTTAACACTACGTACCTACATTCCCTCTGCCTGCCTTATCACGTATTTATAGA
>DWMZ01003513.1:0-12657 GCA_018249855.1 Eueides tales michaeli | reverse complement strand
ATATATATATATATATATATATATATATATATATATATATATATATATATATATATATATATATATATATATATATATATATATATATATATATATATATATATATGTATGTTCTCTCTTTCACCCCTAAGTAGTTAAAAGTGTAAAGCGCTCATAGCCCTAGCCAATATTTGACGGTTATATAGAATAATAAGTATAAATAAAACAACATACTCTTCTCCCAAAGACAATCCTTGAACGTGAAAATAGTACTAGGACCGCACAAAATAGTAGAAGTTCTTATACAAAATGACCATGTCTGTAAATAGGTGAGACAAATCAATACATGACAGGGTCAAAGTTGAAATCGGTAAATCACTTTAGTCTAGCCGTTTGACGTCAGGATTCTAACTATTGATTACATTACAGTTATGGAGCGTCAAATATTAAGATTTTATATAGTCCAAGGAGGTTACATTGCAATTAGCTATATACTAACACTAGTATTTAAATGGTATTTAGTATTTTAGTAATTTCACTCATTATGCAAAATTTAAAATTTTAATGACGCGCAACGCACGTTGCACGCTGCCGTGCGCAGCGGTGATCACTCACCATCAGGCGATCCGTAGCTTGTTTACTTTGTTTTTTCCAATTGAGGCTTGTTAACGTATGTTATGGTGGAGAATGGATTTATTCCAATCACACATAGCTTATTTCGATTCACGCTTATTTTCGACATCAAATATGTTTCTTCACCCTAATACTGATGCTTAAAAATTAAGCAAATTAAAACAGTACCGCTGAGAGTTTAATTTAAAATGCGGAGTTTCAAACTGATTATTAATGTGGACATATTTATATAAAATATTTATTTCATACATAAGCAAAGAAGACTTTTTAATTTAAAAGGCCCACTGCCGCTTACGGAATGTTAAAACTGCCGACGCGATGCAGCTGCACTAGGCAAATATGAATATATAGGAGTAAGTATGTATCTCCACACTATTAATCTAAAAACTTTGCTTCACACTGCATCCCGCACATGGCAGGGTAGGCAGAAGGAACTTTGAACCTAGTTCTGAAAATATAAACGTAAATCTTATTGATTTTGTAATAATTAAAATGTATATTTTGATTACACACGACATGAAAACCATATATACAGGGATGTGTCGTTGATAACTTTTCAAAATTCATTAGAAAATATGCATTTAATTTAAAATACATAAAAAAGGCAAGGTCAAGTAAACACTGATGTCTTTATTTGACAATTTCTACCTTTGTTTTATATTATGATGGAGCTTTCAACTAGTCACGTATCTCTTTCAGAATTTTGGATGAGAATATTATTTTTTAAGAAATAAAAGTATTATGTAAGATACTGTTAGAATTTATGTTGTTACTGTAGTAATTTTTTGAACTGCATAAGATTTACTTTCATTTTCATAGTCCTTGTTCTTGCTTTTAAGCCATTACTTGATTCCAATTTGGTTTAGATCTCCTCTACGTACATTGACGATGGCAACGACACTGAAGACCATGTGTAAGCTTGTCCCTTAAAGATTTCACCGCTGATGATACCGATATGAATAAGGGTTTGAGGTGGAATAACTACGGGTATACATTGTTTATTTTACTTATATATAACTGGAGTTTCTTAAGCTCCGCTGATAGTCTGCGCCCCAAAGTTTTGACTAAGTAAATAAAAGTTAAAAGTTAATGCGCACTTAAAACTTTATATCCAGTCTAAGTCAAGACGTTAGCTCACGACGTTGGTTTCACTGATTTCAAAAAACCAATGAAGGATAAAAGTTTTAACATTGAAAAGTTCTACCAAGAAAGAATCTTTGGGAATGTGGCAAGACAGATATGAATCATTCCAGACAGAAACAGTTACCAAAACTTCCTCTAATATGAAAGGATATCCTCCAAAATATAAGGACGACGGGCTTTAATTCGTTACAGGTTCAAATATTGAAGGGTTGTGGAGGCAGTTAAATGATTCCTCGATCGGTGAATGCGAATGCAAAATACAACACAGTCAGTTTGACAGATAATACTAGTCTAGATATGTCGCAACTTCTTTCAAAATTTTAATGAAAATAGAGAGACACCGAACCGAGATCAATCTTCCAAGTACTATGTCAGACATATATAGTTTCTTAACCACGCAGAAAATACCTTTCGTTTTGCATGTAATCGAAGCTGCCTTTTAATAATGAAATAATTATATGTATGCGAACAACACGCAGTAAGAGAGAAGAGAGAAGTGAAGATTTCAGTTACCTAAGAATATTATCATCAGAACTATAGCAGAGAGTCGGCCAACTCCGAGAGAATCGCTCGATAAATGAATGGAACTCGGTAAAAAAGAAGATTCGCACTAGGACATTAATATCGTATTACGGGGTCATAAAACCAGGAAAGTGCCTTGAACCAGTAAGGAGTATTATTGAATCATATTTGAGAAATAGTTGAAGAAATACTGCTGATCGGACATGTAGACCTACGTCCCTATATTAAAAGACACCCTCTATCTAATTTTTACGCAAGACGAAAAATACTCGATAAATCGTTTGTATGAACAGGGATACGGGGTTAAAAGAGGTTCAAAGGTATTGACGACCCATTAAGCCCAGTGCAGGTAGCGAGGACGATGCGAATAAAGGCTGATCCAAAATGTAACTGTACATAGTAACAAGGAGAGGCATTATAAAATACAATTTGAAACTGGCTAATTCTTTAGTAAAGAAAGTGTTTATATCCTTTATAGTAAAAGTTATGACCCCGTCGGTTTCATATTTTATTTCACATGGTTACTTTTCTCCGGCATGCACTTAAGATCCTATAAAACCTATCATCCTATGATATCTGTAAGTAGACAACGGGAGTCTCCCGATAGCACACTTTTTTTATGAAGCGTTCTGAAATGTTATACAAGGAGTTGTTCTTATGTTGATAAGTCAATAGAGGCTCTAATTAGGACGTAAACTAGATACGAATTTAGTAATATATGCAGTATATCCATAAAGCAAATGAATGGCAAGCCAATCGGAAAGATATTCCGCAGACTACAAGTGAAAATTGTTTTCGTCCTACAAATGAAAATTGTTTCTGTCCTTCAAAAAATCCTTCCTTCCTTCTTCTTCCTTCTTTATTGCAGTTTAGTAAATGACAACAGGAAGATTTTTCAGACTAACAGACCTGCTTGTTATTGCCCTTCCTTGTCTAGTCTACCTATACGCCTTCCTTGTCTAGTCTACCTATATTGAGTGTGCGTGCGTGTGTGTGTGTGTGTGTGTGTGTGTGTGTGTGTGTCTGTGTGTGTGTGTACCTGCATCATACTATACAGTATTTTTTTTCTCTCATTCCATCTTAGAAAACAATGCGGGAAAGCCATGCGGTTGAATTCAGAGCCCAACAGAAAGAAATTGTAATCAATGCACGAAATCCGTATGCACTTACGGCCGATCTCTATAATCTGTCGCAAGTTAAACTCAGACCAGAGATAATCAGTCACATCTATTTTATCTATTACCGCCGTTTCAATGACAAAATTTTAACGCGGCTATCTCTGATAAAACGTAGATATGTCCGATATCTTTAGTTAATGTAGCCCTCCCAAGTGTTCTGTTTTTGTTTGTCTACAAAATATGGGTATGATAAATAATTTTAAATTTACGATTTTTTTTAATACGATCATATTAGTACAAGTAATATTATACTTTTTAAAACACCTATTTGTAATATTATTTAATAAGGGATAAATTTTATAAATTAAATTAGTATTTCTTCAGCCTCACGCTGTATCCTATATACAGTAGGATAGGCAGAAGGAACTTCGGAATCTAGTGTTAAGATACTCCGTTTCCCACTTACCGCCGAATTAGACTCGTTAAATGGCGAAACACAACGCGGCGCTATACCTTGTAACCAAAGCGGAAAAATGAATACATTAAACAATTAATTTGAAAATATGAAATATTCCTTTTCCTCGAGTGGGGATCGAACCCACAACCTGCCGAGCTTTCTGTCACACCCTTGTGCCCCTGCGCCACGATAGGCTTCGATCAGAAGCAGGATTAATAATCTTATCTATCAAAAAAATATAAAAAAATATTTACAGAGACAAACAAAGAAAATGAAAAACATATTTTCGGCTTCTGTTACTAGTTATAAATACTCCAACAGTAAAGTACCAAAGTAATAAAATACAATACACTATAAAAGATATCTTGAGACTGGACTAGACTTACGAATTAAAAAGTAAACAGACAAATCGTGCTTCCTCGTTTAACTTATTGTGGAGCATAATTTAATTAAAAAATGACCATCCGAAGCGAGGTTCCTTACATTTTATTGTCGAATGCATTTTTTAAAACAGAAACTTTTCTGTTTCCTCTTCAATTGGCCGGTAATTGGTTTCTTACTTTGTGCTAGAAACAAACGCATAACAACAGACGTTGAAATAGTTTAAAAAAGAAAAACTTTACAATACGATTTTAATGCATAATGTTGCAGAAATAAATTCATAGTGAAGACATTTTTAGTTTTGTTATAATTAAGAATTTATTAAAACTTATTATTATATATAAATTTATTATATCTTTTTAGTAAATGTGCATACTATTAATACTGGAAGTACAATACTGGGAATTCAGGAGGAGAGGCGTGACGGATGCGCAATACGAATGCACTTTCATTTTCAATATGCGCATTGTTGAATATATCGTTCTCATTCGCTCAGTTCAGTTCTACCTGGTGAGGTGAATCAAGAAAGGATGTGGAGGTATTGATTGGGAGCACATAGTAAACTTTACCTATTTTATGCTCTCCTAGTGAACTCGATGCAACTATACAGCACTTTGCAATACAATATGTGCGCGCAGTTTTGTACTGTTTATTAAATAAATACTCGCTATGTTGACTTTATATTTTTTATAAATAAGTTTCTTTAGCTTCACGCTGTATCCCGCAAAGATACTCCGTTCCGTTTAGTGGAGAGACTCAACGCCACGCTTTGCCTTGTTGTTTGTTACCTTGGTAACAAACAATTCATTTAACGGCAAACAACGGCAAGGCAATTCAATTAAAAATATTAATTATTACATTTCTTTGAGTGGAGATTGAAACCACAACTGGTTGCTTTTAAAATCACACGTCTTTGCCTCTGTCCACACTAGGCATCATATATGTTTTCTGATAGAAAAATAATAAGATAATCAAAATTACGTTAAGTAGTTAATTATTTTCTATGCTCCTTTAGGAATATAATACCATTTTAAGATTTTAAACTAAAGTGTTTGTGTATTAGAAATAGTTAGTAATAGTTTTTTAGTTAATACATCTCAACTAAAATAAATTGTTTATAGTTGTCCCTTACATTATTTATTTCATCTTGGGTTATAGGTACGTTCAAAATGTATAATCTGGCAATCTGTATAGTTCGGTACTTATATTTGACATTCGGATTCACTGTTCTAAAAATAATTTAATACGAGCGAAGCGAGCAGGGGGCGGAGCCCCCTGGTAAAATATATATTTTATTTAAAAAAAAAACGAATATATTATATTAACATGGGCAAAACGATACAATATTAAAAATCACATGTTAGTTCAGCTTCACGATGTATCCCGCACATGGTACGATAAACAGAGGGAAATTGGGGAACCTAGTGTTAAGACGTTAACGCTTAACGTCGCGCGCTTTGCCTTGTTACCAGAACAAAGAAAATGAAAACATTAAATATTTAAATTCAAAATATTAAGTATATGATTTCCTCGAATGGGGATCGAATCCACATTGCGTGTCGAATGTCGAAACTCAACGCCGCGTTTTGCCTTCTTACCAGAGCGAAGAAATAAGATTATTAAATATTTAAATTGAAAATATTAAATATTTCATTTTCTCGAGTAGGAATCGAACCCACAACCTGTCGGTTACAATCACACGACAGGCCTCATATATATTCTCATAGGCCTCATAGGTCTCATATTTTTTTATTTTTTATATATATAAATAATAATTTATTATTTGCATGTCTGGTTCCATCCTGTGAATAAATATTAAACAAAGACGGACAATGCCTAGTTCAGTTCAGTTCTTTAGTTATGACGTTCCGAAAGTGCCAGTTGAGCACAGGATCACTTCGCCAATGTCACGTTGAATGTTGAACACACGAAAAAGGTCGTACGGTGAAAAAACAGATAAATTTATACAATAGGAGACCAGTGTTAAATAGTGGCTTTGGCCACTGCGTTTCGCATTGGGTAATGCCTATGTAGCTTCTTTGATGTTACAAGGGGCCATGGTCGGCGGTGATGACCATCAGGTGACCCTATATAATATTGCCATTACCTACAACAAACTAATAAATAAATACAAAATATAAACATAGAGGGTTAGTAATAGATAATAGCTTACAGTAAATGCTTGTTCAAGGCGCGAGCGACAAATAGCTGATATAATACTCCATTGATATAATACAATAAATGTTTGAGAAAAAAAGCCAAGGTTGCCTTGGAATATTTCCCAACCTCGGTTTTTTCTCAATCTAATACTACGACTAATCTAATACTACGAGTCAGTTATTCATCATTGAGAATGCAAAGATGGATCTCTTCTTCAATCGACCGAAGGTGAAAATAGTAATAACACCTTCACAAAGTGTGACGAGTGTTGAAATCACCCAGGACCAGCACACGGCTAGGAAGCGAAGAGATAATAGACTTAAGGACAATGGAGGAGGAAGGATGAGTGAGATAAACAGAGAGGAAGGAAATATTAAAGGCCCTCACAGCAACAGCATTAATCTGTTGACTATGAGCTGGGAGAGGGATAAGGAAGTAAGGAGAGAAGTGGCGGATGAGAATAGCACTACCTCCATACCCATCATTTCTGTCCTCCCTTAAACGCGAGAAGCCTGACATCTTAAAAGGAGAGTCACGCAAAAGCCATGTCTTCGAGAAAGCAATAATGATAGGTTCATACAGTGAAATAATATTAAGTGCTTTTTAGATATTAATTGAAATATTAAGTAGTTCATTCTTTTTAGGCCTTTATGTATACTTATACGGTTCCACTGCAGGAATTTCAGTGGAGCCATTATAAAGTATTTTTTACATTTTAGATAGACTTAAGGCAACGCGGGAGAATAAGGGAATTTAATCACAGGTGAAAATAATGCTCAGAAGAATATCTGTTAGTACACCTAACAGATCCTTTGTAGCCACCGTTTAATTATCACAACATCTTGGATTGAAAAATGGTCTTACGATAGGACTTAGTAGGTGTGACAGGGGTATAAGGATGAAGGGTAGAATTTGTGACAACTGAAGAGGAAAAATTACCTTAGGAATATTCGAATAAGATGGTTTGACGTGAAGGAATCGAGAAGCGACTTATATGTAGGGTATACATTCTTGAGACATTGCAGTTTTGATAAACTGTTGCCTTGCAAACTCAGGACACTCCTTATCTGTTGCAAAATGTTTGCTACTATAATACAGGCAATAATCATTATACACATTCGGGTGATATTAAATGTAGGAACATATTTGCAGAGACTCGGTACGGGATTGGAAATAAAAGAATCCACTGGAAAAGGAGTGTAATTGGACACTTATTTTATTGTATCCAATGTTCTTAATACCATCGATGATGATACCAGTTACCTTATTCCTATGCGAGAACTGGCCAAAATTAATGGCTTTGATGGAGGTGGCTGCAGCGGGGCTCGCATACACAATGAAAGGACCTTTATCGGCATCTAAATAAGATTTAGGGTTCTAAGATAAGGAAGGATGTACAAAAAAATCTGAATTGTTGATTTGGTGTTGCAATTGAAGGATTTATGATAATCTTTTTAATAAGACCTTCGTTATTGCTAGATGCGATACTTTGTCTTTTTCTAGACAACACTGATTGTGGTTCATTGTTACCCCCAGGATCAGGAGGATGAGGACCCGGATCCTTGGCACCACTTAAATAAAAATAAACTAACTATATTACATTTACTCTAACATATATAATACAGCACAAACGCATACTACAACCAATCACCTTTCCTTCCTTTTTTTCGTTTTTTCTACAATACAAAATGAAAAAATCTTTACTAAAATAAGAAAACTCTCACTAGCACGTATGTCAACCAAATCAAATATAAGCGAAGTCCCACGGATAATATCTTACTTCTGGAACTTGATGATAGCTTGGTACTTTAACCTCAATATAGTTCTAGTAGATCAATACATACATATACAACGTCATAAATATTGTCGTCACAGTCAATGAAAAGTTATTGATTTTTGACGTCATAAACTAAATTTACGTCAACAATCTACAATAGTTTGCTACCGTACTTACTTGTAAGAGTAATATGTACTTGTATTCTCTTTACTAAAGTGTGAGTAGATGAATGCGATTGCTTCTCTTGATTGTATGGTATCCTAGTAAGATGCAAGAAAATATAAGCAAAGAAAAACATCTATATATATTATATATATATATATATATATATATATATATATATATATATATATATATATATATATATATATATATATATATATATATATATATATATATATATATATCTCTATATCTATATATATATATATATATCTATATAAGTTTTATTTTAGTTATGCGTTCCTAGTAACATTGTCTCGTAAAACTATGTCATCCATTTAAAATAAAGCACACTAGACCTGACTGAACCGAGCTTCTTAATACTATGTTACTAAATTCCCTCTGCCTACCCTGACATGTGCGGGATACACCAGAAAGCTGAAAAAACATAATAATGATGTCGTAGCGCAGGAGCACAAACGTACTACAGTAAGTAAGAAAGAAAAAAGGACGGTGTTGATTCGCCCTCTACTATTTTCATTTCTTCGTCAAAGTTCCATCTGACTACACTACCCGTCATGTGCGTAAAGCGACTAATATGAATATACAATAATAATATAAATATACCACGGTCTGCCTTCCTTCCTACTTAACCTAATTAACTTTGAACGGTCTTTTCATCCTCGGTGGTTAGATCATCGGCTCTTATATCCTGCATCACGACATCCAACCAGCGTTTCCTTGCGCGTCCGAGAGGTCGTTCGACATAGTTTCTAGGCTGGAGCGCAACGTGGCCATACCATCTCAGGCGACGCTCTTGTGACTTATCCGCTAAGTCACAGAGGCCAAGACTACCTCGAATGAATGTGTTACGTATACGGTCAGACCGTGCTATGCCGCACATCCACCCCAGCATCTTTATTTCCGTGAAACTGAGCTGAGTGTGCCGAGATAGTACTGGCCAGCGTTTGCTGTCATAAAAAAGAACTGGTCGAACGATGCTCTTGTATATTTATTATTATTATTTTTGTTTGGAGTTACGATTATTTTTTTAATCTATTAATAAAACTACAATTCAATCTTTACAATTTCTTTACAAGTAAAAATAATTGGTTAGGCATACGTTTTTGAAATTTTTCAGATCATATTTTATTTCCGCTATCTTTGTTAGCTACCACAAATGAAATTGTTGTACGGCCAAAAGTTAGGCGTCTCGTCAAACTGATATTGAGTAGTTCTCATTTTTTATTTAATTGTTGAAAATGGGCCAGGGATCCTGGACTATATGTATTTTATTTGAGTTATATATAGCCTATTTACGTTAGTTATATGTACGTAAAATATAAAGTGCACCCACACTTTAATTATGTGGTCCTAGTACTTTGTATCGTAAGTTTCAGTGGGTTTGGCTGAATTACAGAAGGGGCCAATGATTGAAGAGGTTATCAATATGAAGAGGATAGATATAGTCATCCTGCGTATACTCTGTTTGTTATTATGTATATTACGTAAGTAGTGGGGTACCTAGCTTATATATATGCATCTATGCAATATGCATAGTCTACATTCAAGGTACACTTGCATATCGATTATGCGTTCCTAGTATTTTTGTATCGTAAGTTTCAGTCATGGCATTCGGAACGAAGCCACGTGGTGTGCTGAACAACGTGGCTTTGAATATATATATATATATATATCTATATATATATATATATATATATATATATAAATATATATATATATATATATATATATATATATATATATATATATATATATATATATATATATATATATATATATATATATATATATATATATATGCCATGCCATGACTGAAACTTACGATACAAAAATACTAGGAACGCATAATCGATATGCAAGTATACCTTGAACATATATATAACCTTGTTGTTTAAAGTGCTAGAATTTTCAAATATTATTGTATATAATATTTATTGGGACGCACATATTATCTAAGATGTAATAATGCTGCAATTTTTTTTCCCTAAAGGTAGGTTTTTAGGGTTTATAGGAGTATTAAATTTATTATACATTCATAATGCTAAAGAGTGCATATAAAATAAAAAAATGACATTAAAAATAACAGAAAGGATCAATAAAATCGGTACCAAAGTCTTAAGCATAATTTAAGTTAGTCGTAACTAATGGTAGAGATAGCTCTGCTTTTGGTGCACTAACTCCTCATTGGCTTAAGTAGGAAATTGATATTTAATTATATTGAATAAGAATTTCATTACAGTAAGTTTTCAATATTATTTTAGGCTGGTTATTAATAAGTTTATTTTGTTTGGCTTGGCAACGAATCTTCAAACGTATCAATCAGTACGTAGCACATATAAATAGTATTTGCATTAGCATTAATAAGAGTTGGGTTTTAATAAAAAGTGTTTTAAATTAAACATCTATTATTCTATGCTTTTTAGTTCTTGAAATAGAATATTTCTAACATAGTTTTTTTATTCATACTTTAAAGTTTATGTAACAAATAATTTTGTAAAAAATGTAGGTTTGTTTCGAATTATATCAGGTAGGAAATATTATTATTTAAATAGAAATTATTGTAACCTACGTACGAGTAGTCCTATAACAGATGCTATCAATTATACATAAAAGCAGCATAAGACGCACTTTTTAAATGACACGCTTAATTAATTAAATCAACCTAAATAAAAAATTCCAAAAGTCCGTACATAAATCATTTTGAAATATAGCTGTCCAACTAAGCATAAATACTCATAAAATGAAACCACCAGGTAAAACTAAATTTTATATTTAGGACATAAAATAAAAGTAGCATTCGTCTAATAAAAACAGAATCACGGTAATCGAGTCAAATAAATAATCTGTGTTTGTTTTATTATATGAAATATAATGATTATTATTTTATATAAAATATTTTTATGTAAATTACTGAGAAAGTGAATATATTTGTTATAAATAAATGTAATAATGTACGTACCATTTGTGAGCTATCAACTGACAATTAGAATTTATATTCTTAATTCATGCCGACCAACCATTTACAATTTTTAGAAATATCACCATTTTGTAGCTAGTCCAGACACATTTAACATTATTCCTAGATCTTTTTGGTCCGAAGTTAAACTTAAAAAACAATTTTATTTTACATTAAGAAACTGATAATTCAAAATTATTCTTTACAAGTTAACTTTACTAGTCATTTATTTATTACACTTAATTAAGAACTACTTACATACTTTCTTTCTCCTACGATAACTGTATTTAACTGCAGTATAATGAAAACCGAGCAAGTTGGTTGACTTTAAGGTATATGCCAAATTCCTTTCATTACTATTAACTTGTTATTAATATTAAAAATAACTTGACTTTATTACTTTTTTTTCAGAAATTTTAATAATTACCGAGAAGCAATCTTTTTAAATGTATTTCAAGAATGTAGCTTAGCGTAGCGTAGCGTAGCAAGAATGTAGCTTAGCGTAGCGTAGCGTAGCTTTAATATCAAAATAAATTTGTTTCTATCTTGTACTTTTTTATCCCATCATAATCGAGCAGAAAGACGGACACTGAACAGTTCTGATGAATCATTTTCGGATTCTGTTATTCTTTAACAAAGATATTTTGTAGTTGATATTTTTTAAATCTTTTATTCTCCGATTTTTTTATTTATATATTATACAAACCTGTAACGGCTGCTCCACCTTTGACCTAATTGCCGATACTGCGTAGTAATATAATAAATGAATTATCTTAAGAAAAAATATTAATTCAAACCAGTAGTCCTAAGATTAACATATAGTGTGTAAAGAAAAATCTTAAAGTTAACATAAAGTATATATAATAATGAATATAGATATTATAGGTTCACGCTACGCATCTCAGTGCCGCGGTCGCCGACCGTACTCTCTGAACTACGATGTAGCACTCTCGAGGCAACGATCATTTTGTTCTCGTATTTTAAAATTGTGACATGCCATGCCCGCCCGTGCGCCACGAAAGACCTCAATTTGTAAATTTATTTTAATTTTTATAGATAATTAATTCCGTCACAGATGATTAAGCGTAGATTTAACGGTTTCCGTTTACAGATAAACTCTTGAGCTTGATAATAGTAATACAATATTTAATACTAAATAACATTTTACTACCATTTTTCCTTCTCTTACCTACATTTTGAAATGGCATATATATATACATATATATATATATATACATATATATACATATATATATATACATATATATATATATATATATATATATATATATATATATATATATATATATATATATATATATATATATATATATATATATATATA
>DWMZ01003512.1:0-12657 GCA_018249855.1 Eueides tales michaeli | reverse complement strand
AACTCAAACTTTTTTCAAAATATAACTAAAGTAAAGGTAAAAAATAAGCTTACTGCTCTCTCCATCAGATTAGAAATACACATTAATGGCACATTAATAATATTGAAAAAACAAAAAGAAACGATTACCCGCACCTACGCTTTAGAGCATAATATTATGTTCCTTGCTTATTCGTTAAGTATAAATAACAGGTGAATATGCTATTTAAAATATTAGCTATTTTTGTCAGCTATATGGTATAGCGAACACTGCTATTATATAAATTGACACTGATAGTGGCTTAATGTAGACTTGTGTCAATCGTTCATTCACAATGATTGATACCGATCTCGATCAGTTGAGTCCGTGCCCCAGTTCATATGACCCGTTCATTTGATTGGTTGATTGTATTGATGGAGTCGCGAAAGATTGATGGAGTCGCGTTTTGCTGAGGCTGAAGCTGACGTCATACGGCCAATGTTTTGGTTCTATGTACCTTATTAATCGCGGGATATTGAACATGGTTTTTGGTCGTCGTTCGATTATTTGTTTTTTTTGTTCTAATTTTAATAATTGTGATGTTTCGTTTTAAAATAAAAGTCAGTCATCATACTACATACCCAATTACAATTAATACTTAATATTTTCAATATGATCAATTTAAAGGGACGTAAAAATCTATAAAATAGTTAATAATTAAATATATAAAATATTTAATAAAAAGAATACATCAGAATAAAAGAATAGAAAAAATATGTTATGAATAAATTTAGAAAATATATTTTATGCAATATTGGTACAAAAATTTCATTTTGAATATACCTACATACAAGCAAACTAGGCACCCTTAGCGAGAGCGTGAAGCCGCGACGGCAGATCTTCGATCTCATGTCGATCATTTGCTTGAATTCTGTCATTTTTGCGTTTCGGTCTTTCGGTTCATGATTGGTTTGTGGGTTATGAACGGGTCATTGCGTTGATACTGGTAAAATCATTCACGCGCTCCTCGTGATTGCAATCATTTGATTCGATCAATCATGATCATGATACAAGTCTAGTTTGCGTTATTGTCATTGTCATAATGATAATCATAGATAGTTGCTGTGCGGCATAATGTTCCTTTTTGCTGGTGCGAAACTAGTTATATAGCGAATAGCTTCGTAACCAGTTTCAAAAATTGCATACATTAACTAACGCCCACGTTTAGCTGTATTACTTATTTTTCTTAAAAGCAGGTAAGAGACTGCCTCTCTTCTATTAACGCAGTTTCATGGTAACATAATAACAATTGGAGACCTAAAGTCGGCGACAAATATTGTCGGACTTGCTGTTTGGTGCAGGACTTTCATACATTTGGCAATATGTTGAAAATATCTTTTAAAACAGGCATCAATTCAAGTAGTAATAAGTATTTTAAGAACACTTTTTTCGGTAAGTATATTAGTCATTATAAGTTATTTTACGCTTTTGCAAAAATTTTAACATTTCATATAGATTGTTGCTTTATAAGCAGGTTGACATAAAAGATAGAAAAAATTCCATTATGGGATCGCAAGTACATAATAAATATCTTCTTATTAGGTGGTTGTAATCATATTGGCAAAACAATACATAATTCTCCAATAGTTAAATATCCACAAGTTGCATCTCTTAAGCTACCTTCAAATGTGATCAATATAAATGAAGCAGAAATGGGTAGATTTTCTCCATTAAGAGCGAGAGATCTATCAGGCCCTGTTATTAGTACTTATAATCAAAAAGAGGAAATATTTAAGATTGATGTAACATTGCAATATGATCCTTATGTTAACAAATATGACTCCCGTGGGGCTGTTAGCCTATCTTCATCCATGCAAAGCAATGTACCAAGCCCATTCAGTGGCAATCACACTCATCTGAACATGCCAGGATCCCAATGGGGGCAAGGATATAAATACCTATCAGATCACCTGCACAGTGCTCATTACCTGACTTTAAAACGAGAATATTCTGGAGAAGCATTTAAGAAAGGTATATTTTAGATATGATCTTCAAAATATGAATAATAATAATGTTGCTGAAATCAATATTATTTATATTTTTTAAAATTATGGCTAATGCTTAAATTAAAGTTTAGTATCTTGATAATAAAATAATGTGAAATTATACTGCCATAAATCTTATATATTTAATACCATAAAAGTGTATAAATTAAAATAAACTTTGACTTGAAGTCTATCTCCTTAGACAGGTCCACAAGGGTGTGACTGTAAATGTGACAGTTGATTCCCCACTTATTTTTCTTACTTCACTGTGAAATTTAGTGGAAAGTGGGAAACAGAGATTTTTAAAAATATATGCTACCCAAAGACAATTTGGTAGAATTATCGTTTGGCATGAGAGAATGCTATTTATTAAATATTTTTACTATTTCTAAAGTGTTATTTCACACTTAGGAAAGAAAAATACTAAATTTAAAAACATATAAAAATTTGAATGAAGCAAGATTTGAGCCGGCGCCTCTTGGAAACCGTGCAAGCGCTCTGACCAAGCTCCTTCGAAATTATATATGATATATAATTTTAAATTATATACAATATTTTTCTTTCATAAGTGTGGAATAACACATTAAAAATAGTAAAAATTAGGTCTATTTTATGTGAATTTGGTGAATATAGAGACATTTGTTACTCCCATCTACATTTTTTTCATCATCTATTTATAATTTCATCCCTTTATATATTGCAAGCATAATCCTGAAATATCATCTTATACAAACAATAGCGGCTATAAAAATAATTTAAGAAAATGTAATAGTTTTAATCATTAACTAACATTAACTAAAATTGATTTTGCAACTATTGCTAACAAAACAGCCTATATACTTTTTAAATAGTTTACTCTAATTTAACATTTTATATTTTTATGGCACTCTTTTACTTTTTAATGTGTTTAGCTGTTATTTTACTACAATATGTAATTTATGCTGAACTAATATAATTTAAGTTCATTAAAAGAACTGCTAAAATTGCTTGAATGTAATATTTTAATGATTTATGTTAATTTTGGTTATTTCAATTTTTTCAAAGCATAGTCATACCCCTTGGGGTAAGGAAAATGAGTACAACAACAGACCCACCATTGAGTGCCAAAGAAAAATTAAAAAAAGCTGTTAAAGATTATGGTTCAACAGTAATAATATTTCATGTATCTATATCTCTGCTATCTCTAGGAGGATGTTACCTCCTAGTTTCTAGGTATGTGGCATTTTCATAAAATTGGAATGTTAGTAGAATCTAAATTCACTTGCTCATTCACATTTTATTCACTTGGCTTAATAGTACAAAGAAAGCATCTAAAATATTTCTAGGGGTTTAATTTTTTTAGTGGTGCTCAAAATTAGTATATTTATTATTAACACTTCATTCTTTTCAAAACTAATAATATTAAAAAGGATTTGAAGTTTTTATTTTATTTAGAACAACATCAACATCTATTTCAATTGCTATGATATCTTGCCTGTTGCTTGTTAATTCTTTCATGCTGGTAATATTATTTTTAAAAGTAAATTGATAAATATTTAAATCATATCATCAAAAAGAATCGTATCAATGTTATAAATAACTATTTAAATAAAAAAAATGTTATGTATATACAAATAAAGTATATATGACGCCTAAGTGTTCATGAAGTAAATAATCTAGACAAAACTAATACTCTGTATAATGGATGTAATATATATATATTGTTCGTAAGTACATTGTTTGCATTTAACCGGTAAATACCTTTTTCTTTCAGTGGAGTAGATGTGATGGCCATACTAAAATATTTAAATATCGGCGAAGGAACAATATCAAATGCCGTTACATCAAACGCTGGAACGTTCGTCATTGCTTATGGAATTCATAAGATATTTGCACCTGCTAGGATAGCGGTCACGTTAACAGCTACTCCATTTATAGTGCGATATCTAAGAAATATCGGTATTTTAAAACACAACGGAATAGGTGGTGGGAAATAAATAACATTTAAACAAATTGCGTTTTATTTTCCTATAAGATTGCCAAAAACGCTTAATTCGCTAGGCGTAAGGGGAGTTTTGCAAATGCAAAACTCTTTGAGAAATAGTTCGATAGAAATGAAACGATTGATCACCAAAAGAGCTCTACTTTTAAACCACAGAAAAATACCTTTGCATATAAGATTTATTAATAAAAAAATTAAGTAAAAACAAGAATTCATCTATACCGTCTATGCCTGTACGCGTCATTGTTACTGTCGTATTGTGTTAGTAATTAATGGTTCCTTTATATCACAAGAACAGCTTGTGAATACTACTACTTTTTTAAACTTTTTGGTAACATACATTTTTTTAGTCCTGTACAATGGTCATACCAACTTTTTTTTTAACTTCAATAAATCGAACAAAAAAAAATAAGATTTAACACGTCATGTTGCAATCAGTACAATACCTGTATTTTTCCACGCTTTATTCCGCACCTGGCACATAATGTAAATGAATAAAAACTACTTGTTGCTGCTGTTTACTATGAATGAATACTATATATACATTCATAGTAAACATAGTAAAAGGTTTTGCTGTTAATATTTGGAGTGTTGAAATCTTAGTATTAGGTAACAATTTTAGACTACTAAAGATGTAATAGGTGAAATAAAAAATAAACCATATATTAGTTACAAGTATAGTACGGCTGGTATAAAATAACGAGTAGGTACCATGTGTTAGTTTGTATTAATGACGCGTTCTAATAATTCTTTTTAATTTCTATACTACCTATTTAGTATAATGACGATTTATGTACCTATATTAATATTATAAATCGGTACCTAAGCCATGAAGAAAAAAATATACATAAAAAAATACAATAGTTATAATGCTATAAGTTTTCGAGACAATAATACTTTTAACTAATAATTACAAAGCATGCGATTATAGAAAATTACAATGTCAAATAAAAATCTAGCATGATACTACACATTCAATAACAACAAATACGTCAATTTGTCGTGCGGCAAGTGTCTATACTTTAGTTTCATATTTAATTTTCAAATAGTAACAAACTAAACTAGAGAGCTTAAAATTTGAAAAATCAATATTAGGAAGTGTAACTACGATGAATGATAAGGAAATCAATGAGAAGATCGCCACTACAACAGATCTACGTACAGACTTGACCCTATTGTGAGTAAGAGATGTTGTATTAAAATTCATTAATGTACATATTATAAAAGTGATTTTAGAGTTAACTCTAAAATAATATTTGGAATATGACAAAGTGATACCACTAGAAGTCAATAACATTAAAAAATGATAACAATGTCAAGTTCTCAGTAGAATCAGTAAACAATAAACATATAATATACCTACTTGTTAATACTGATAATTTATATACATACATTTTTTAAATTATTGTAATTCATTTAATATTATTCAACTAGACTCGAGGGTATCAGTAAGTGATTTTGCATAACCATGTGCCGACGTAAAATAAATTTTCTGACGTTTGCGAGCATTGTTTTTTTAACCCTTCAATTTAGGGTTTATTGTGGAACCACGTAAGTACAAATTATTAAATAATATATCTCATACAAAATAAAATGTTTCATTTGTGGACAAGGACATAGACGGATTACAGATTATTAATTTCAGTAATAACTGTACTTATTCCTATTTAAATATTTTAATATAATTAATAGATAACTTATGTTATGACTAATAGATATTTTCTTGACAATGTAAATATTTGTAATAATAAAATTTCAATTACAATATCAAAATAGACCCATTTTAATAACATTGAAATAAAATTAAAAGTTTACTACACTGATTGTGTTCATGTATTTTAACTAATCGAAACTGTAGGGCCGTTTTCCAAATTGTCAAAACAGTAATAACGTTTCAACTGCTAACGTGGGGACCGATTTAGTGAGCGCGCCAGCGTCTGTTAGTAGTGTTAATAATTCGGCGAACTTGTTAGTGTGCTTACGGATTCAACAAGTTATACATAACCGAACAGAGCATTTTTTTTATATAAACATGAGCGTAGTATGTGATGTAGCAGATGAAGATGGTAAAATACTTGTATTTCAAGCATTTTCCGCAATTGAAGAAAGTGATGATAGTGACATGACGTGGAACGTCAAAATAACGTCAATGCTCATGATGCTAACGCTCCGACCCGTCCGTACTGTAAGCACTGGCAAGTGGCAAGATTTTAAAGACGCTCTTGTTCCTAAGTAGCTTTTAGTCCTCTGTCATGTTCAAATAGCAGACGTCGGCGTAGTCAAGAATTATACTCGTTCAGGCTTTAGACAAAAGCAAAGCAAGGCGTTGAGTTCCCGTCACTTAACACGCAATATCTTAAGTGTCTCAATAGGGGACAGTGTTAAGACACTTTTTAGAAACTACTACTAATCTTATCCCTCTGAAAAAAAAGTATAATAATTTAGAATATTTTCTTTCTAGGAACATTACTGCATCAACAGAAAAATATTTGTTTGATTTTACAAAAGCTGATGATATCAGTAATTGGCAGGAGCAATCTGATACAGTACGCAGCGTTGGAATGTCAAAAGCTGTATTTGTAATACATGAAAATTCACAATTCAGGAGAGCCATATTCTTTGCTCTGTTAAATCCCCAACCGAACGGCGCTGGCTTTGCTGGAACACGGTCTCTCGGGTTTTATGACTTAAGAGGCTACACCAAATTGCAACTTAATTGTCGTAGTCAAGGACTATTTAATGGTTTCAAAGTTGTTCTCCGTCACAAGGGACTAAACGACGAACCCAATTATTCGTTTGAACAATATTTTCAGGTACCTAAAATTACATTTCACCTTCTTAAAAATAGTTTAATCTTGAATTTTTCTTTTTAGCTTCACGCTGTACACGCACATGGCAGGGTTTACCCAACTTACCGCCGAATATGAGGTATTGGGTAGAGTGGAAACTCAAAGCCGTGGAACTCAATACCGCGGTTACCGTTGTTACCAGAGCGAAGAAATAATAATAGTAACGTTTGATTTCCTCGAGGGATAGAACCCACTACCGTTTACTTACCGCTTCACAGTCGCACGCTCATGTCTCAGCGTCACGATATGCAATTTCCCATGCAGCCATCAGCACGCATGTGATCGTGGCGTTTGATATAGCTTGTGATGGTACGTTTAGATATTTCGACATAAATGTGAGATGTAATGAATGCACTGTTTACACTTGTAGATATATTTTTATCCGAATTAAAGGTGCATGAAAATTATAAGTTGATCCACGCTGAATCGATTAGTATGAATGAACATCATGTAGCCACTTTTGTTGCTATTGTAAAAAAATTTAATGCAAAAGGCATGATGCTTTAATACAAACCAAGTTATAAAAATTTAGGTTGTTATTTACGTTGATGGTAAATGAGCACATTGATACGAATGGAAAATATAAAAAACATTCTTATTACTCGTATTTATAAATCTTACTTAGCAGATTCATAAATACGGGCCTTTACATTTTTTTTTCCTGGTCAATTCAGAACAAATAGTCATAAAAATTTTAATTCATAAAAAAATATAGCTTTTAACGCGTTTTGGCAAAATGTTTGATTAGAGTCACTATTGATTTTCTTATTTATAAATATTGAAATAGCAGCAGTTAATGCAATGTTTAATAACATTTCTATACTAAATTTAAAAACGTATAAAAAATTGAACGAAGCAGGATTTGAACCCACGCCTCATGGAAACCGTCCGCGTTATTCCACACTTAGGAAAGAAAAATATTAAATTTAAAAACGTATAAAAATTTGAACGAAGCAGGAGTTGTAAACAAGCGTATAAGCGTATAACGAGCTTGGTGAGAACGAATGGCTTAGTTGGTCAGAGCGCTTGGACGGTTCCCAAGAGGCGCGGGTTCAAATCCTGCTTCGTTCAAATTTTTATACGTTTTTAAATTTAGTATTTTTCTCTACTAAGCGTGGAGTAACACTTTAAAAATAGTAAAAACATTTATATATTTCAGGCTCCAAAGGATGAATTTGCGCTACGCAGTTTACCATTTTCAGAATTCAAAGCCTATTATAGAGGTAAACGAGTAAACAATAACGAGGTCCTAGATATTTCTCAGGTGACTAGTATAGGCATTCAAATATATGGGGGTGTTTATCAAACCATCAAACAAAAAGGCCCTGCTACCCTAGAAATAGATTGGATAAGAGCAGAATAATTTTTATTAGTATCAACTGTACTCATATTACTTAAAAAAATGGAAATAATAAACTATAGTATTTCAATTTATTTGTTGTTTTTATAACCTAATAAAACTGATAAGATTCGGCGGTTACGCCAATTCACGTACGTCTCCAATTCTGGTGATAAGTGGTGAGCGAAGAGTCCATCTATATGAGAAGAAAGGAAATCTTTTTAAATGCAAACAATACCATAATGCAATAAATATGATATGACAATTATTTGATCAAATATTTGAATAAGACTTCATACAATTTTAATTACTGTTCATTATGAAAATGCACTCTATGCAATTAAAAATAAACTTTTGTACTGTTTAACACTCAATAAACATAACAAATATTAATAAAGGTGCGACTAACTGATCTAATGTATTACAATAATTTAAATGATTTACATATTCTCACTCTCTGCTCCCTGGATCAATCCAGAGTATATGGTATTATTTTCCCCATATTCCAGAAGGCCGATAACAGAGTCTCTTATAACTAGGTTGTCCCTCTGTCTGAGAAAAAGGTGAAGTTGCAACAACAAACAAAAAACATAATAATGTGAAATCACATATAATGTGTAATTAATATCGCCTATCATACATAACACCACTATAGATACCCTAGAGTCCTTATAATATATTGCTTTGCATTAACATAATTGTACGTTTATCGTTGCCGCGTGGGCAGGAGCAGCGATAGGGCAGTCATGGCGTCAGGGAACAGGGAGTGGTAATTGACGAGGGGCACGTAGGCCGCCGTGATGACGCGCCCGGCGAACCAGCGGCCATGCAGCGAGTTCACCGAGGCCACGGCGGTGGCGATCGTGGGGCACTTGCAGTACACGTTGCCCTGCGGCGACGCCTTGTCCACGTACACGTGTAAAACGCCGCCATGTTTGTTACATTCACTGATCACGTCATCCCGAATTTCTATGTCCCAGCTTGGGTTTGTTTCCCTGTTTAAAAAACATTATTGAGTAAATAAACTTCAGGCATACCTTTGAATACTCGTTTTTTAAATAAATACAGGGAAAAATTCGATTGTAAGCTTAATTTGTCAATTTTTAATTATTATCACAACTTCTAATCAAAAATATAATTTTTAATATTAATGACATTGAGTAAACACTTACGATGACGGGTCAAACATGTTGTTGAGCATAAAGCATTGTGTTGCAATTGGTGGTGCTACTTGTGGCTGAGGTGCGACTAGTGTGGACCCAGCACCCATTAAAACAGACGCGGCCGCAGGTGGTATCTGTTTAAATTAAAGAAAAAATAAAATAGACAGTATTTATGGGGATAGTATAAACTAATATATATATATATATATATATATATATATATATATATATATATATATATATATATATATATATATATATATATATATATATATATATATATGCATTGTCTATTGTGGAGAAGCCCAATTGAAACCCAGAAGTATTGAAACAAGTAATTTATAGATGTTATCTGTTAAGCTGTTAGATCTATAATTTCTGATATCCTTATGATTCCCTGTTTTAAAAAGTAATATTATATCTGATTTGCACCAGTGGATGGGGACTTCTTCTAGTTTGAGTATCATGTTGAATAGTTTTGTTAGGAAGGATAACAATAGAGGAGCTCCCCTTCCCTTCCCCTGAACTTTAGAGCCTCATTACTGATATTATTGGATCCAGGGCTCTTATTATATTTTAGCTTCTTAATGTACATACTAATTTCACCTTCTGTAACTTCATCTATATTGATTCTAGCCTCATCAGTACAGAGCATGATTTCTTCATTGTTTTCTTCAGGTGGTTTTGCATAAAGTTGTTTATAAAATGTAGTGGCACAGCTTAATATATCCTGCCTTGTCTTAATATGATCCTGAATCTCACCTAAGCTTTGTATCCAATTCCTATGTGTGGTTAGTTCTCTATTGGCTTTTTATACACTTCTATATGTTGTTAAATTTCTCTCTATGATTTCTTTTTTGTGGTTGTTGTGATCTTCTCAAATTTCTTTATGGGCCTTTTTATATATGTATGTCCTTTAGTTCGTCTTACATTTCTTTTGTTTTATTTTTGTTATCGTTAATTCTGTTCGTTTATTTATTAGACCTAATGAACTTTTTTTGAATATCTTATGTTTATTGTGACCATTCTCTGTTTTTAACTTAAGACTGTTTGTATTTAGATTGTGTGATGTTATTTCTTTTGACAGCCCTCTTTCTAAGTTTTGTATGTAGTTTGTAATGTAATGCTTTGTCTTTGGTATTCTTGTGCTTTGTGTGAATTTATTTCTGCTTTGTTTTAGTTTTTCTAATGTCAGAGAAGCTCGAATAAGTCGTTTTACGATTTGGTGAGATCCAGGTCCATCTTTAGCTTTGCTTTTTCTTAAAATAGTAATATTCTTAAGGTGTTCATTATCGATAATTTATATTCATTGGCATATTTTAATAATCTTTCCTCTCTTTTGTTCCGAGTTCTATAACCATATTTGTCCCAATACTAAATGTTCGTGATCTTTCGGAAATCCAATCTTAGCATTGAAGTCACCTATCACTAATACCGTTTCGTTTGCTAGATTGTGGTCCTTGAATTTTTGAATTTTTCTATTACTTCGCTACTTGACGTCGTTGTTGGGGCATATACTTGTATTAGCGATATTGTTCTATATCAGTTTTTATTCGAAGTACCTTTTCTAATATGCCATAAAAGCTTAATATGTGTTGTATTAAGTTTTTCTTTATTAGGAAGTCCACCCCAATTAAACGTTTTGATTCTACTATAAAGCAGAATATGTATTTAGAGTTTTCTTTAATTTCGCAACCACTTCTTCTAATTTCGGCGAGTTATTATCGTGATCTATTTCTGCTAGGGCTTGTGTCAGTTCAAGAAATCGTACTGATGACATCAGAGATCTCACATTAAAGGTACAGATTTTTAAAGTTTTTGTATTTCTGTGGCATGTTACTTTTTTGCTGAAGTATAGAGGGTTTTGGTCAGATGCCCCATGGTGACCAGCCAGATTGGATGGAGCCTTTAGTTGTTGTTTTGGCTGCTTGTTGTACTTTATAGCTTTGTTTTAAGTTAATTGTGTATGTTCGTCCTTCTAATGAACGTTTTTTCTCTCTAGTACTATTACCTAGGTAGATTTGTTGTCAGGATTTCTGTATCTCTGTTACTAAGGAGCTTCTAGCTCTCGTCAGACCTCCATCTGCGATTTTGTTTATTTTTGGCACCTGTGGAGACATTGTGTTTGGAGATTTTGAGTTCATCTTTTTCCTTTTCTCCTCCCTTCTTTGTATTGTTTCCTCCTGACCTTTAGTAGCTCCTTTATTGGGTTCTTTTATTACTATTATATATTATCGTAACGAATGTATACTAAATTCCCTTTTGCTTTTTTCTCTTCTACTATTTTCTTTAATTCTTTCCTTTTATTCAAAACTTCTTTTGGCAAATCTTCTGTTGCATAAATGTTTTCAGGAAAGCTTCTATTAAGTCAAGTCTAGTTAATTCCCATCTATTCCATATTTCCGCGTTCGTTTTTTTACTTAAATTATTCAAAACTTTTAAAACTAATTCCATTAGTTCTGGCATGTTTTCTTCTTTTTCTTCTACTCCATGAAGAGCAAAGTTATTTTTTCTTGATTCTTTAACTGCACTTTTGCTTCCAGTGCCACTACTTTGTTTTTCAATACTTTGTTTTCTTCTAATAACGGTCGTATCTTTTCTTCCATTTTTAAGTGAATTTATCCATTAAATTTTCGGTCTGGGTTTTTGAGTTTTTTGAATAAACTATCAATTTGTTCTTCCATTGTAATTTTCTAAGTAAAATTGTTTGGGTGTGCCTTCTTATTTGGTAGAAAAATTCATGGTAGAAAAAGTTTTTGGTAGAATTATTTTCTTGTTGCCGGTATTATTTTGTAGCTGGTAACACTATAGATGAATTGTCAATACGTAGATAATATAAATATTAGTTATGATTTCGGAGTTTTCACAACGAGCAATTTTTATATTTACCGTGCGCCCCCAGTGAAGATAACGCTTGTTGTGGTTAAACTTCCAAGTATTTAACTTTTGCACTGGTTTCCGTCACCGATCACACACTTTGTCGCGAAATCGCGTCTTTTTTGTGTAAAAATTATATATATATAATAAATTCTTACAGATTTTCCTCCAGACAGAGCAGTCTAAGACGGCATTTAAATATTTCAAGTGACTGATATTGTCTAACTATAAGTAGCAGCTCATTCCATACCTTAATAGTCTTGATAGTGTAAGATTCAGCATAGCATTTCGTACGGCACAAAGGAATTTCAAGGAGGGTGTTAGCGCGTGAGCGGAGGGATTGAGTGTGAAGGGAGGTTGACACCAAGAACTTAAACCGTTCTTTAACGTACAAAAGAGTAAGAGGGTAGTAAAGAATGGTATAAAGGAGAGTGGGAATGTAAGT
>DWMZ01003511.1:0-12659 GCA_018249855.1 Eueides tales michaeli | reverse complement strand
TAAAACTATCAAATAAAATACTTAATGTTATCATTTCTTTACTCTAGAAACAAAGCAAAGCGACGTTGAGTTCCGCCACACAACACGCAACGTTCAAATTCGGCGGAAAGTTGGGAACCTAAAGGAGGGTCTTAACACTAGGTTACCAAGTTCCCTTTGTCTAGTCTACCAAAATGCGAAATATAACGTGAAGCTGAGACGAGGCATACAAATATTATTAACTTACAATTAATTCCCCCGAACAGGAATCAAATCCACATCCACGTTTACATTTAACTCTCTACCACTGCGCAACGATGGCATCTTTATTTTACTTTATAAGCACAGATATTGTATTATATTCACTCCGTCATAACGTTCTTTAGCTTAACGCCTGTCATAAACGCGAGTTAGCATCTGTGGGGATCCGGCGGAGGTACGTAACGCTTTAGTTAACAGACTGTTTATATTAGAGACTTACATTTATTTTATTTTATAAACAAAATATCTTTTTTAAATAAAGTAATGTGTGAGTGGTTTGTCTGTAATCGCGGTGGTTGTGGGTTCAGGTTTCAGTTCGGTTTATTATTTATTTGAATTTTTTAGCTCTTGTGTCAAAACTGTTTTAAATGTCTTAGACGTAGGCTGTCTCGGTCTACTTTGCTATACAGACATACAGCGTATTGTTACGTACTTAATTAATCATTATTTATATCTTATATTTTAGTGTTGATTATTATAATAATAATAATAAAAGATATGTTCCTTGAAAATCAGTTCAACAGGTGATTGGCACATACAAATAGACAAACAGACACACAACATTTTTAAAATTGTTATCGTGTTATTGCCGTCAAGTAATTTTATGAGTGTGTATATATATATATATATATATATATATATATATATATATATATATATATATATATATATATATATATATATATATATATATATATATATAAAGTAATAATATAGACTGTATCATTTCTCTGTACAACGTGATGCGTATAGTAACCGTCAACTGTCAAAAACTGCGTTTGTTTTTATTTAAATCTGCCACGTTACGCTACACTGTACGAAATATTATTCTATTTCACCCATTGGTATTTATTTTTAGAGAGCACATCGCTTAAAATCATAGACAACGATCAAAACAAGTATTTTCTTAAGTTGCAGCTGTACTTTATTTATTTGTTTACTCAAAAATGTTTAATAATCTTGAAGTAATACTATAAAATTTTATTCAAATTCACGCTATATCCCACATACAGCAGGTTGGGCTGAAGGAACTTGAGAACCTTTAAGACAGTCCGTTCTGTTCCTCTTTTTCCACCGCATTTCAGGCGTTGTGTGTTGAGTGGCAGATCTCAACGCCGCGCTTTGCCTTGTTACAAGAGCGAAAAATAAAAACATTAAATATTCAAATATAAAATATTAAATATTTCATTTCCTCTAGTAGATATCGAACCCACAACCTACAGTCCTCGTGTACAGTCGCATGCTCTTGCACCTGCGCTATGACAGAGTATTTGACACAATCACAGACAGTGTTATTTTAGTATAAAGTATATAACTAATTCTAGAAGCGGAGAGTGTAGGGGAACGGAAGTGTTCCCACTGTCACACTACGTGCAGGACACAATATAAAGCTAAAAATAAACGGATAGTGTAAGTAAATGAATGCAGCGAATGTGATTTACTAAGAATATTTTATTGGCAGCTTCAAGCTGGCTATTAGTGGATTGACAGTGAGAAACTAGTGTCAAAACTCTCCACTTTCCACTTCATTGTGAATAGTACGACTTTTTTAGCTTCACTTCATCCTCTATATGGCAGAGGGAACTTAGGAACCTAGTGTTCATCTATTTTTTTCTTTTAAAACATTTCGTTTTCATTAAGATTTCCGTTTAGGAGTGGCGGAGCTTAAAGCTTTAATTTTCCTAGTTTACATAAAAACATGAAAATATCTAATAATTGATTCCCTGGCGCGGGAATCGGAAGACACGCCTACTCACCTTTTGGCCACTTTTTTAAAGTCGGTTAAACAAGCTTAAATTTCACCAACCTGTCTGAACTTGTATTACGTTAAGGTCTGAAGGTACACAAATCACTCGCTTCACGCTCACCGCCCTAAGACCTTTTGTTCTACAGTCTTGACCTTTTTTCTGTGGATCGCTTGAACACTTTTTACATTATAGATTTACGGTACGCGCTATATTATATTTCATTTTTTTCTTCTTTTGATTTATATTTATTTTTTGTAGTGATTCAAAAGCGTAGCAGAATAATGTGAAATAACGTTTATTGTAAAAGCGATGTTTGCGGATTTATTTTTTTAAATATTTAATCGTTCGAGTGAAGAAAATGATTGATACATTTTTTCCTTTAATAATGTTTTTTTAAGCTCCAAGCTGTGTCAGCTGTAACCTAGTGTTAAGACACTCTGTTCTACTTCCGTTCCCAACTTCCCGCCGAATTTGAGGCATTGCGTGTTGAATGGCGGAACTCAACGCCGCGCTTTGCGTTGTTACCAGAGCGAAGAAATTGAAACATTGAATATTCAAATTGAAAATATTAAATATTTCATTTCCTCGACTGAGATTGAACCCAGAACCTGTCGGTTACAGTCACACGCTTGTGCCGCTGCGCCACGACAGGCCTAAAATGTGTAATGTTGCCTAAGTAAAATATTAAAGACTCAGTCCGAGTCCGATCTAATCGGCACAAGCGTGTGACTGTTACCGACAGGTACTGGATTCGATCCTCACTCGAGGTAATGACGTATTTAATATTTTCAATTTAAATATTTAATGTTTCATTTATTCGCTCTGGTAATAAGGCAAAGAGCGGCGTTGAGTTCCGCCATTCAACACACAATGCCTCAAATTCGGCGGAATGGAGAACGGAAGTGGAACGGAGTGTCTTAACACTAGGTTCCCGGGTTCCCTCTGCCTACCCTGCCTCGTGCGGAATACAGCGTGAAGCTAGAATTTTTTATCTGCTTCACGCTGTATCTCACAAATGGCAGGGTAGACAGAGAAAGCTTGTAGAGTGGATTTTGAGCGGAGATCGAACACACAACGTTTCACATTTACAATCACACGTTATGCCCTTGCGCTACGACAGGCCTCAAACCTCCTCCTCAACATTGTCTCAAGTGGGGATCGAACCCAGAACCTGTCGGTTGTTATTTATGTTTAAGGTCTCTCTCATATATTCCTGTCCCACGACTGGGTTCATCTAGTATGTCAATAAAATCCTAAGATATCCCATAAGATATCTCTATACAAAAAAGGTCCTTATCTTAGCCAACTATATCAAAATCCCGTCTACTTCATTGCACTTCGATAGAAGATGCATCAATAAATTATTGAAGGGCACTTCGCTTTGGAGAATCAAAAGGGTTTGAACGATTTACGTTTCTATATTACTAATGTGTATTTTATGTTGACTTTTATTTACAAGTGTTTTGTGTTTTTATTAGATTATTGGGTAAAATAATGTTTTCATAAAATAATTTTTAGAGTTCTGTTTCTCAAAAGTTAAAAAATAAACCCTTATAGGATTATTTTTTCTATTTTTCAAAATCAAAAATCAAAATCAAAATATTCTTTATTCAATTAGGCCATTACAAGCACTTTTTCAAGTTACATAGAAATGTCTGTAGCGTCAGTCCTACAGGAAGCTACCACCGGCTCAGAAGGCGGGTCTACTGCGAAGAGCCGGCAAGAAACTCAACAGTTGGTTTTTTCAAAATATTAATTAAAGAAAATATATGACATAATTAGCTTCCTGAATGAGTACCAACAGCATTTAATCCCACGCATTCTTATCATGGTAATATTCTTGAATTTTAAAACGTTATTACACAGTATATAAATAAATAATTATAAATATTAAAAGTTCACCAAGTTGTTTGTCTGTCCATCTGACAAGACCATTTATTTCAACCTCATCGTTTTTATTATATTTCGTTTTAAATTAAAAGACATAATCATAAGCTATATATTACTTTCCTTGGATCTACAGTTACGAATTTAGTACAAAGTGAGTACTTCCAATACAAATACAGAAAAAATAACTGAAAAAGTTAAAAGTCACACCTATTTTATATAAAATAAAAACATTACAAATTTATATTTGTAGTTCATTTCATACAAAATTAGTTCATACGCACGCAAACAATTTGTCAACCTTATTTGCCAAATACTCAAAATCTATAGAGTATTTTCTGTAGATCTTACATAATTATATAATTTGCCAAGAAAAGTGAGCATCACTTAGTCTCACATTTATTATTATTTATTAGAGTTTTTTTTTTAATTTCCACAAGCAGGAATAGAACCCACGATGGTCGAGCACACAGTACTTTTCCTACTTTACCACGATTTCCGTAAAAGACAAAAAGGATTAAATAAAATCACTATAAGTACTATACGTATCTTCTATCTGAACGTAAGACAAATGGCTCGGGCCTTTTTGAAGCTGAAGCGGCATGAATTATTGAGGCCTCTTGAATAGAATAGAATTAAATTGCTTTAAAAAATAACTATCTATATCTATATATACTAATAAGAAATTAATTTTGTGAAACAATTATTTAAGAAATATATCATTTTTGGTCTCACTTTTACTGGTAGTATGAACTAGCTCTTAATTATGGATTTGCCCGTAAAAAGGACATTAAGAATTGTTTCTTTTATATATTGCCCATTTATTTAAAAGGCTTAGAATAGCCTTCCTCAATAAATGGACTATAAATATAAAAAATTTCAAAATTTTTCAAATTCGAATTTTTGAGATAATCGCATTTGACAAAGTAAAATTCTATCATTCGTTACCTTCTCGCTGTATCCCGCACATAACAGGGTACGTAGAAACTTGAAAATTTGGCTCCCATTGCTAACTTCTCGTTAAATTGAGATATTGCGTGTTGAGTGGCGGTACTCAACGCTATTCTTTGTTTTGTTCATGAACAAGGCAAATAAAAGTATTGAAAGTTTCATTTCCTCGAGTAGGGATCGAATCCACAACCTGTCACTTTTACAGTCCCACGCTTATACCGCTGCGTCACGACAGACCACTCTAAAATAGGTATCATCACAATATTCAAAATCACGTACCGTACATAGTACCATATTACGTATAGACGTTAAAGTTACCCTTCTTTTAACTTGTTTCTGACCTTAATAGCCCTACTGGCTTTTCGAAACGCCTCGGATTCCGTCGATATCGGATGCGAGGCTACTTTAAGGAGAAATTCACTTATAATTCGACACGCGACCCTTGTTTTATATGGCGGAAGGGATTCCTTAGATGCTCACACCGTTTGGTGTTGACTTAACAACTTTGTGTTGATTGGCTGATATATTTCAATAAATGTTTTTCAAACACGCTTCACGTTTTTTACACGATTTAGGTTTTTTAACACGCATCCCGTTTCTTTCCGTATAGCGGGGACAAATAGGGACCTAGTTTTTAAATTTTTAACTTTACGCTGTATTGATAAAGTGGAAAAAAGTGAAAAAAATATACAGGAATAATCTGTTTATAGAATAAAAATTACCAATATTATTTTTTTCACTTCCGCATACAGTAGGGTAGGTAGAGTTAAGTGTCTCATATAATTATCGAGACATTGGCACTCTTAGCTCTGCACTTTGTCTTGTTACCATAACAAGAGAATGACAATAATTTGTCACTTTTTTTTTAGCTTCACGCTGTATCCCGCACAAGGCAGGGTAGGCAGAGGGAACCCGGGCAACTAGTGTCAAGACACTCCGTTCCACTTCCGTTCCCCACTTTCCGTTGGAGTTAATCAACACAGCAAGTGAAAAATTTGAACTAAATGTTCCATTATCTTACCGCGTAGCTCCAGAGGGAGCGTTGCCGGTCTATAAGGTGTATGGACACCGGGGCCCGGCATTATCCTACGAGAAGCGCAGTGGCCGAGACCACTACTTAACGCCGGTTTTAAATGCCGGGGGTGGTAATAATCCGGTCGAGTCTATCCATGCGTGTCACCATTGCTGACAACGTGACTCTCCCACACGTACTTTAGTCGTACGACACCATCAGTACCAGGGTGATCCTATTGTAAGCCGGAATCACACGGCATAACGTAACGTAAACGTTTGCCATTCAACACGTAATTCCTCAAATTCAGCGGAAAATTGGATTGTGTTAACACTATACTATCCTGCCATGTGCAGGACATTTTGTGAATCTAGAAAAAAAATATAGATGTTTCTATGAAAATAAGCAGTGTTGAAGTGACTATTTTTTATTTTTAATCTATTAAGACGTAACTATGTCTTGATTGTTAAGTTTTGATATAGATTTAAATTGAATCATTGCAGCAATTTATTTTATCATTTTAACTGAGTTATTCAAAGTGTGCTTTTATAAACTATTTAGTATTCAATGGTTAGAGGAGTGTCCTTAAATTGATAGGCTTTATTTGTTGGAAAAAAATATTATAAATGATACGCAGTAACTATGCCTCGTGCTTTGACTTTAATTTTTTTTTTCTAAAATTGGAGTAAACATAGGCCATTCCCTCCGTAAAATAATATCTGAGATCATCGCGGTGTATATTGTAAATACAGGTAATTATATGTTTAAAAATTTCCGCTACCCAAAGATAATTAGAATTATCGTTTGGCAAGAGAGAATGCTGTTTATTAAATATCTTTACTATTTTTAAAGTGTTATTCCACACTTAGGAAAGAAAAATACTAAATTTAAAAACGTATAAAAAACATAAACAAGTTGTAACAAGCGTATAAAAATTTCGACGGAGCTTGGTGAGGACGGATGGCTTAGTATATGTTTAAAATTAAGCTAATATTTAACTAATTGCAAATGAAAATTAAACGGCTTACGTTGTTACCTACACCTTATGTCATACGCCTTTCGTTGTTATTATCTTCTCAAAATATTTTAATGATAATCTCGTCCTTTTTCCTTATTAATTAAGGAATATGCTCATACGATATGTACATTTTTTTTAGCTTCACGCTGTATCCCGCAAAAGGCAGGGTAGGCAGAGGGAACCCGGGAACCTAGTGTTAGGACACTCAGTTCCACTTCCGTTCTCCACTTTCCGCCGAATTTAAGGCATTGCGTGCTGTATAATATGTATTACTATTTAATTATATTTATATATAGTTATACATTTTAATATTTCTGACGATAAGAATTCTATGGTGTATAAGAAAATTTTAAGAGAGATACTTATTAAGAAAACTTATAAAAAAATTGAACGTAGAGTGATTTGAACCCGCGCCTCTTGCAATCCGTCCAAACGCTCAGGCCACAAAGGCTACGTTCAATTAAGTGTTTATTTGCGTTGTCATTTAACTTTTACACTATATAATGGCATATTTCATTAATTAATTACACCTAGGGGGGTACTTATTTATTAATATATATGGCACATTTGGGGCTTATATTGAAAATTATAGTCGTCTTAATACCTCGATTTGATGATATAATGTACATAGCATGTAATTTGAGGTCTGTCGTGGCGCAGCGGCACAAGCGTGTGACTGTAACCGACAGGTTGTGGGTTCGATCCCCACTCGAGGAAATGAAATATTTAATATTTTCAATTTAAATATTCAATGTTTCATTTCATCGCTCTGTTAGTAAGGCAAAGCGCGGCGTTGAGTCCCGCCACTTAACACGCAATGCCTTAAATTCGGCGGAAAGTGCTGAACGGAGTGTTTTAACACTAGGTTCCCGGGCTCCCTCTGCCTATCCTGCCTTGTGCGGTATACAGCGTGAAGCTAAAAAAATATTTATTTTTCAATCTGGCTAAGGATTTTTTATCTATTAGATAATCCTTCTATTTGATTTTATTAAATTATTTTTAACTATATAATATATAATTATAAAAATATATAATTTCTAGTTAGACGCTCTTCTACTACGCCATGACGGCTAAAATGTTTATATATATTTATATATATATATATATATATATATATATATATATATATATATATATATATATATATATATATATATATATATATATATATATATATATATATATATATATATATATATATTGTACTTTGTAAAAAATATTTCAGGTCATTAATATAGCCATTATTAAGAAAATACTATGTATGATGTTATATATATAAATACAGATAAGTAAAGGTTTAAATTTAATCTAATATTTCAACTAATTCCAAATGAAAATAAACGGCTTACGTAAAATGCCCTCTGTTCTGTGTACAGTGTGTGTGACAAGTTGACGCTCAAAGGAGTTAAAGAAAGCCGCGCTGTTAAAGGGAAGTACTATATTATTTTGTAATTCAAGTGTAATTTTAACTTTGAGGTTATAGTGCTGCGAGAAACGGCGTTTAACTGTAAACGTGACAGATATAGACTCAATATCTACTCGAGAGAATAAAATATTTTCATTTTGTCGCTCTGCTAACCAGACTACACGGTATTTAGTTTCGAGGCTAAGGAGTGTTTTGTTCTTAGACGCATTTGAGGAAAAAAGTATGATAGAAATAAAAAAATATGCAAAAATTGCAAAAACCATAGTCGAAGTAATATTATGTGAAAACATATAGAAAGAATAACACTAAATGGTAAGGATCTATTTTCGGGATATTTCGAAGATTTCATGATGCTTCCACCTTACCTATAAAATGAAAGGGGTGCTTTCAAAATATTGAGAAATTTTATCAGAAAAAGAACACATTTTGCAGCTATGGGCTGACTTCTACAAGCAGAAGTATGAATCTGATGACGCCTCAGCCACAAGTAATAGCGAAACGTTTTTATGTAGCGGACGGTGAAATCAGTATAAAAGTAATCGAGAGTCCTGAAAGAAGGGCGTGAAGTGTGATCTTTTTGTAAGATTTGCGGAGTCAGTTTGGTTGATCTGGATCCAAAATGGAGAGACACAAAATAATAATTACTAGGGAGGATGTCAAAGTGAAAATGAAGAAGGACATGCTCTGATGGTTTGAGAAATCGAATTAGCGAATGACAAAAAGATTTATGAAGAAAACGTAAGTGGTAAGAGAGGTAGGAGGGCATGTATGAATGTATGAGCAGGAACCGAAGCATTTTGCGCTTCGACTACTAAGGCAACTTCACAAGAATTACAACGTGAGTGTCTAGGTACTATGCTCTATCAGAAACAGATTGTGTATATAAAATATTTCCATAATTTTCTTAAATATCCTTTCAAAACTCGTCTATCCCTTAACAGCCAGTAAACGTAATTACTTAGAAGAAATGTTTCGCTTACATACACACAACAGGCGTTTGTTATTTTATCCATACGGGTTCTTGACTTTCTCAGCTAATTAAATAAATTTAGCAATTTTCACTGCTGTATAGAGGTGAATCTTGATAGAGAGAATCGTGGGAGGTTTATACAGGATGTGTCTCTATGGAGAAAGTCAATATCCAGGTAACCCTATTGACTCACATGCTGTACTTTATCTTGTAGCGTACTTTAAGAAATCGATTCGAATAATTCAAATAATTACTTAAAAAATTGCTCAATTTTTAGCAACTCAATTTTTGACAATTTTTAGCTTCACGCTGTATCCCGCACATGGCGGGGAAGGCGGAGGGAACTTGGGAATCTAGTGTAAGATGTAGTAACACCACGTTCCGTTTTCTGTATTTCGTCGAATTTGAGGCATTGTAGGCTCAGTGGGGAACTCGACGCCGCGCCTTGTTACCAGAGTAAAGAATTGAAAATATTCAAGTTTTTATTTCCTTGAGTGGGCGTTGAACTCTGTTGATAACTTCAAAGGAATATTTGCAAGCATATGGCCGAGTAGGCAGAAGGAACCTGGGCACCTAATGTTAGGACACACTGAGGCATTTGAAAAAATATTATTCGGCTCTATCAAGCCAAAATAATGATTTCTTAATTTTTTGTGTTTGGTATTGAATTGTTTGTCGTATGTTCACACTACACACTTTAACATCTTTCATAAATTAAAAAATGTATCAATGAATTTTTAATTAAACAATTGCCACAGTTATTAAACAAATATAACATAAGCAGGCGAAGCCGCGCGCTAGTTTTACATAATTATTACAGTTTCATGCAGCAATACTAATGAAATTCCTTGCAAAAGTACAAATTTTAATAAGTTTAGACGAAAGCTATGAATGCAGAATGTTACTTTGTTTTAATTGTAAAATATAGTTTAATTGTAAATTACACTTTAGTATTTTAATCTTTCTTATGTAAAGTTTCAAGCGTAAAATATTGTAATAGTATCTTTGATTTTCGCGATTGTTACACATTTTAAATGAAACACTTTTAAACGGATTAATGGCGTATATTGACTTTTAAACATTTTTGGAAACCCGAAGTTTCGAACACTTTACAGTAGTCTGTCTACCCGTGACCACGGACTACTTATTCATTATCCGATAAATTTATACGATTAATCCGTTTAAAAGTGTTACATCATTATACGATTAATCCGTTTAAAAGTGTTTCATTTAAAACGTAAAATATTGTGTTATTCAGATATACCTACATATATAACACCTCGAACAAAAGACGTGGGTTCGGAATCCAGAGATACATATATAACACTTCGAACAAAAGACGTGGGTTCGGAATTGGAGAAGATACTCCCTTACTATGTTGGTTCTCGTTCAGAACCATCATAATCAGGGTTGAGATATAAATCGCGGTGTAAAGTTTTCTTTCAGCGTCACGCGTTATCCCACAAAGATGATCACAGGGATCCCGGCATAAGGTATAAAACTATGTTCAATTTTATAGCCAGGGTATTGTAGGCGGTGTTGATTGGACAATCTGGGTTTCAGTCAGAAATAATAAGGCCGGTCGTGCCGTCTCAAGATGTTGGTGAACGGCATTTAGATTAGAATGTCTCTGAAAAGCCCCTGATGTTAGAAAAAAAGAAAGTCCACGTTAAGAGTGGCAGGGGCTGCCGTGAAAAGTACCCATTGTTTGCGATGTGAGGCTTTATACACGTTTTACTTAAATATAAAATATCAATGACCCAAACGCGGCTTTGCCCATTTTATTCTCTAATTACATAATTGTTAAATCATAAAAAAGTTTTTAAAGTGGAACAAATATAAACACAAACTTTCACATTTATAATATTAGTATGAGTTGTATATCCAAATTATTGATATATCGTGGGGCGTCTAAGCGAGAATGCAAAAATTGAAATGGTGAAACCTTCTCTTCTTCTTCTTCCTTCTCCTTCTCTGGTGAAACTCCAAGCTTTTTTTTGTTACCAGGTTGAAGAAATAAAAATCATTCTTACCCTCAAATAAGCATCAAATCCACAATCATGGCGTACAACCAGACGCTGTTCCACTTAGCTATGTGCCTCATTATTAATTTCCTCTAAATCCAACACAAGACGTGTAAAGTGAGTGACAACGTAATAAGCAAAATCTTTGCAGAACACGGCTTTAACAATCATAAACGTTGGTATTTTTTGATAGAGTGTGCTCTACACTTTTTTTTTATTTTCCTGGTTCATTAGATTATGCGAAGAAAATGAAGCTAGTGACTTATTACTCTGTTCTTTTTTCCCTATTTTATATTTATGTCATAGAATAATATAATTTTAGAATTTTCGACGTTAAGTTCCGCGATATATACACATAAAATAAAATAAAAAAGCCTGTTATTTTTTATATTATTGCTTAATAGATACATTTATTCATTGATATTGTTGTACCCATACATAGACAATATTAAACACAAATATTGAACATACATACACAAATACACATACATATACACGCACACATTTTGACATATCTAATTAATATTAATATTGTTTTCTTTTTACTAAGTTACGTTTTAATAATATTATTGTTACTTTGATTACTTAACTATTTTATCTCCCTTTCTTTACTCTACATTTACTTAATTATGTAAGAACCGTTCTATAGGTGAAGGCATGGAGGAGTCCATAGATGCTCAGTTTTCCCATGATTAGGCTTTTTGAATCGAGTTTGTTCTAGGTATCTTGATAATGTTATCCTCCCTCGTAGCTTGGGGTTTTCATATTTTACGCCTTCAGTGCGGTCCCGGCCGTCTAACACGTCTGTAGATTATGTTATATTTCTAATTTTCGTGTGTTATTTCTAATTTTCGTGTATTTTCCATTTTTTAATATTGAGCATGATGCACTCAATCCTTTTTTAACAAGTTAATATTTTTCGTTTCGTTATGTTGTAAATTTCTAGGTCTGGCACGTACATAGTAAGCATGCCAAAAGACAGGTGTTCAGTACTTTTGCTCTGACTTCTACTGACATGGTATTTTTAAATATTTCTTTTCTTATTATTTTCTAATTATACATATATAATTTAATATAATTCTTTAATTATATATATATAATTTTAATTGAAGCGATAAGTGTGGGTTCAGTGCCCACTATAGAATTTTATATTATATGTTGTTGCGCCTCTGCTCTTTTAGACGACGCGTGACGTTAAGAACCGTATTTGTAAAGTGGAGAGGGTAGTGTATTAATAACAAGTTTATTGCCTAACCAAAATTAAATACTAAATATTTCATTCCTTTGAAAGGGGATCGACGGTCACATATATATATATATATATATATATATATATATATATATATATATATATATATATATATATATATATATTTTTTATAT